>JAPMOQ010045887.1:1407023-1457350 GCA_026543055.1 Argiope trifasciata | reverse complement strand
AGGCATCTCCGATAATTAACTTAAGAAAAGAATGCAGAACATTATTTTTCACTCTCGTCAGAGGGATAAGAGCATGAGGAACATTCATTTTGGGACTAAAAATAGCTTCTCTGGCATTCTTATCTGTTTCTTGGCTCTTTTTCATCATCATTTTTGACTACTTTGGCGACTGATTCTTTTCAGTTTCTTTTGAAGTCAAACTGATGTATGTTTGAATTTGCATTATTTTGAATGCCTGACCCTCAAACGTTTTGGTATGAAAATTGTTGTTTGGACTGCAGCGCTTAAGATTACTGCGTGTTTTTTTTTAATAACAAAATACCAAGAAGAATTCTACATGGATTTAAAAAAATATTCAAGCTTTTTCGTTTCTTAAAAAATATTGAGAGTTTTTTTTAAGTTTAAGCTAGTTATATATTTTTTGTAATTATTCCACAATTATTAAAATTTAAATCATTATTATTTCATCATTTTTTTAATTTTTGAAATCGTTTTACTAAATTTAATCGCATTGATTTATTTCAACTTTAATAAATAAAAAATATGTGTTTCAAATTTTATGAATTAGTTATTCTTATTTTTTTCGATTTAATGTTTGCCGTTAACTGAAATTAAATCATTTGAATGAATCAAACTCAATTTATAAGACTGAAAAGTGATAATTAAACTTCGGTATGACGAATAAAAAAAGATGCGTGAATAATATTTCTAATCTTTTACGAAAGTTTTCAAAATACGTTTTTATATAATAAAATAATCATATTCATTTATAGCATCTGTCATAAAACAAAGAACACATAAATGTAATTTGGATTCGTGAAGTCGCAAAAACATGCACAAAGCAAAACATTAACAACGGCATTTGTTATCACATATTTTTTACTTTTCAATAACGGACCACATATTATTATGTGGTATTTTATGGCCATATTATTATTATGATATATATAGCCATATTATTTTCATGATTGCCAAATTCCTCGCACTTTGTAAATAACAAAACAGTCATGTACTTAATATCCGGATAAAACGTTTTTGCTCTACTTGCTTCAAAATATTTTAATTAAAGTAAAATGTCAGAAAAAATCAATACAGAATCTATTGTAATATTTTTCTCTACCTTTAAATATATAAATATATCACGCGCTTTTTATATACACAAAAAGAGAAATGAGTTCTATATATTCTGTAGGAATTGAGCTCTCTTTTCCTTCATTACATAACTTGCAATTCCTTATAAGTAAGAAATTCCAGCAATAGTGATTTAGAGCATGCAGACATCCTTCTAGTGAACAGTATATTTCAAGATATTCTGATAATAATTGCAAAAGGTTATCAACTTTCCACAAGTACTCCAAAGAGCCCCGATAGGCCCTACAACTCTTCGATTACATCTTTAACATTTTGTATCCTACCAGTTTTCAATGTGAAAATGATCTGGAAGCAGACGATATTTAATAAAAATTCCCCACCGACTGTCTTTAATGGATTCCAGGGAGAAATATGTTAGGACATACTGTCTAGTATTTAGTCCAGGGAGAATAAACGCCTTCTCTTTAGATCATTCATCGGCTTAAAGATTGCTTGCCAATACTGACATCTGTGTGACAAAGATCAAGTTTTATTCATATCGATTTAAGACTAAGAGCTAATAAAGTGCTATTAATCATTTTCGAGGCTAAGGAAAAAGTACTGAATAATTTTTAAGCTGTATTTTCAGCAATTCCACAGTGTATCAATTCAGATGAAATGTATGAAAAATTCCAGGGAACTTTTAGAATACTAGATATTTAAAAGATTTGATTTTTTTTAGTATTAAAATGAAATGTTTATGGAAATTGCATTTTAAAAATCATAATACGTTTAAAAGTGGTAATTATACTTAAAAATTGTTAAAATAAAATAATTATGTGCAGCATTTGTTGACTCTACGCAAGTTACTATAGAACAATGCATATTATTATTAGTTGTTCAGAAATAATTTATAATTACGTAATTTATTAGAAACTAGCCACATTTGGAGATTACTTGTTTGCGTTGATTTATTCATTGCCTTTAAATGAAATGGGTAAGTACACGCTAGAAGAATTTTTAAAATTTAAGCTTTAAGTATCCAATTTTTTCACAGTTGGTTATTAACATATATGTAAACTCCTTTCAGTGTGAAAAACCATATTACACTAATTATTAATTAAATAATATTTAATGAGCTAATTAGCAAATGTTTTGAAAACATATCTTAAATTCTAATTTGTATAGACACACAATTCTAATTGTAAATTAAGCCTAATATTAGTTTTTATGCTGTCTACCTCAATCAAGTTATAAAAATATATAGTTTTTTTTAAACTATCGTCAGTGATCAACATATAACATGAAAAAACAACAGATTTTCTGTAACTTTAATTTTTAAATATCTATTAAAATATATTTCCATAACTTTGATTGATCCTCTATGCATCCACTGATTCATACAGATTATCTTGATTTATAAATAATTGTACTTGATTCATTTTTATTGAGTTCGATTAATTGAATAAAGCAACATAGTTGAAAAAATATCATTTTTCATGAAATGAATTTTAAAGAAACTTAAACTGGAGTTTTTAATGAAGCTACCTCGAGAAAAATCCTTATAAGTTCAGAAATATCGACCACATCTTGATATTGTTTGAAAGCTAAAGGATCAGAGAGCATTTTTAGGCGACACAAAAAAATCACTAGAAAAATCTTCGAAACACCGGAATTGTTTTATTGACTCATATTATAAAATGAGTAATAATAAGAATAGCAGAAATAGGAAAAAGTTTGCCAATTTACCAAGGACTTTCATCAAATGATCTATTAGAGAGATGTATTTGGTTCAAGACAAAACAATTTAATGAGACTATCCACGATGTTCTTTGGAGCAAATACTCAAAAGTTACAACAGAATCTATCTAACAAAATAGCAGAAATAGTAATAACAGAAATAGAAAACCAAATAATAGAAATAACAAATATAATAATAGAAAGAGCAATCAGAATAGCAGAAATATAATTTAATCCATTTTGATAAGTATATCAATCTTTTAAAGGTGTTATGATAATATTTGTGATATTTTGATCTTTCGTTAGTTTTTCTTTATATAACTTTAATACACAAATAATATTTGATATAAGTTAAATATACGTTTTTGCATTTTATCTGCATAAATTACATTTTGAAAGCCTAAGGCTTTCGTAAAAATGCATGTAAAGATGTGAAATTTTTTATGAATATTCAGAAATACACTGATGAAAAAAAATCCCAAAACCAAGAAAAATTATTGTACAGTAATGAAATTTTAGAAATACATTTGTCTAGGTAACATATTTAATTGATTAAAGTTTCAAGATTACAGATAGAGCCATTGTCGGGAAGAGCCATTTCAAATGAGAAATGTTGATACATTAGTAACCGGTGTAAACGCCAGAATTCTGAATGCAAGCATGCAAACGTGCATGCATTGTGTCGTACAGGTGTCCGATATCAGTTTGTGGGAGGGATTTCTATGCCTGTTGCACTTGGGCGGTCAATGCAGGAACGGTTAATGATGGTTGTGGATGACGCTGGAGTTGTCGTCCAAGGATGTACCAAACGTACTCGATTGGAGAAAGATCTGGTGATCTAGCAGGCCAAGGCAACATGCCGGCACTCTGTAGAGCATGTTGGGTTACAACAGCGGTATGAGGGCGAGCGTTATCCTGTTGGTAAACACCCCCGGGAATGCTATTCGTGAATGGCAGCACAACAGGTTGTATCACTGGACTGACGTACAAATTTGCAGTCAGGGTGCGTGGGATAACCACGAGAGTGCTCCTGCTGTCATACGAAATTGCTCCCCAAACCATAACTCCAGGACTTGGCCCCGTGTGTCTAGGCCGCAGACAGGTCACCAGCAGGTGTTCACCTGGCCTCCTTCTAACCAACAAACGGTCATCACTGCGACCAAGGCAGAACCGGCTTTCATCAGAAAACATAACAGATCTCCACTCCGTCCTCCAATGAGCTCTAGCTTGACACCACTCACGTCGCAAACGGCAGTGGTATGGAGTCTGTGGAATGCATTGTACAGGGTTTCTGGCTCGGAGCTGTCCTTGAAGTAACCGATTTGTAACAGTTCGTTGTGTCACTGTGGTGCCAACTGCAGCTCGAATTTCAGCTGCAGACGCAGTACGATTAGCCACAGCCATACGCAGAATACGACGGTCTTCCCTCTCAGTAGTACCACGTGGCCACCCGGAGCCTGGTATTCTTGAGGCAGTACCTTCCTCTGACCACTGCCGCCAATACTCATGCACAGTGGATACATTCCTGCCAAGTCTTTCAGCAATATCACGGAAAGGAAACCCCCCTTCTCGTAGCCCTACAACACGACCTCGTTCAAACTCAGTGAGCTGTTGATAATAGCTTCATCGTCTTCTTAGAGGCATCCTTGACTAACATTAATCCACTACGTCAAATCTCAACAGTAAATAACGATCACGAACCTTACAGTGCTTATTTAAAGCAAACCTCATTTGCATGTTCATAGTGTCGATACTAGCGCCACATTTACGCGCGTAGCTCGAAATTTGAATCGTCGTCATCTTTCAGATGTATAAACTAGCCTACCAAATATCGTTTATCTAGCACAGCTCCCTCCTAGTGTTGGAATTTTTTTTTCCATCAGTGTATGTTTCATAAAACTTAGCAGGGAATTAGCCTTAAGGTGATAGTAATTTTTAAAAAAATGTGCAAATGCAAAATTCCTGCATCTTTCAGATTTTTTGTGTTTTTTACAATAAAAAATATATACTGTTGGCAGGAGAAAATATATGCTAAGTTTTATGTAGTATGTTAATAGCTACCTAGACAACACTTTCGAGACAAATCTTTATATTTAAAGAAGCTTAAAGTTTAAGAAAAAGCTCAAATTGCTTTTTTAAAAATAATTTTTCAAAAAATTTAATTAATTTTTTTAAATTTAGGAAAGAGTTATAAAGTATCATTTAACATGAAATAAAAGTAAAATATAATTTTTAACATTAGAATTTAAGGAAAAATATTAAGTTAAGCTCGCCTTAAAGCAATAAAAAATCATTCAATATTTTGAACAATTTTCGAAGTTTCTAGTGTGTATGTACATTTTAACCACTTGAGATATGAATTTACTTAACTTCCTGATTAAATGACGAATTTAATAGCTTCCTAATTGGAATATTTACAATTGTTTTAATTCATTTTGTAATAATACGTTTCAAGTGACTTTTTTATTTTAAATTATTTAATACTTTTCACTTAATTGCAGGTTCAAAATTAAAAATTCAATAATTTGATGCGCGTCTCAGGCACGTCATTGTATGCGAAGTAGTGAAATAAATAATAAGAGGTTGAGATGATAAAACCATTATAGCAACATTCCAGTTATATTTGATTTCTCAAATTTATCGGAGACATCTTTAGTTCCAATTAATCTTGTTTTCCTTTAACATCAAGTAGTAGTAAACTCCTCTACGTTACTGCCAAAATAAAATTATTACAACAAAAAATTAATTTGTGGCTGCAAGGTGAATTTATTAGAACAAATTTGAATGGTATAAGATGTTATATTTCATGAAAAACATGCAAAAAACACCTCATCAGAAATATACACAAATAAATGTGTTAGGAGAAATTAGCAACATGCAAGCAGATAGAAAATCATTGCATAAATATGAGAAACAGTACTGCAGCACTGATTTCGTTATTTTGTCGTTTAATAACAGTCCAAAGAGCGAACCTTTCTCACGTGAGCGTTTGAACTTTCATATGTTCCAAACAAGGAATATTTTTTTCCAGGCAATTCATCGTGTTTCAAATCCTAACAGAGTATTCTACCCAATTAGTATATGATGGGACAACACTCCAAATAGATAATCGGTCATCATTTGAGTATTTCGTATATACAGCGTTCAGAGAAGATATGTAATTCTCCTGACGAATCATCGCATATCAGTTTCTAATAGAGCATTCTACTCATAAACTCCTGATGGGATAATACTCCAAATAGATAATCGGCCATCGTGTGAGTATTTCGTTTTTACTGGGTTCAGAGAAGGTTTATAGTTTGTCTGAATATTTTTAGTTAGTTTTAGGTTCTAACAGTGTGAGAAACTAAATTTTATGCTTTCCAAAGCATTTAATCTACCTCAAAACTTGTCAATAAAAGTTTTCGACTATATAGTCGCTGAAGCAATAATGAAGAACGTGCTATCCATTGAGTCTTAATGAAGTCTTATTATAAATGTCTCTAAGTTATCGTACAATTAATAATGTAAGGAAATGGTACTATAAATTTTTAACTTTAGCACCTTAAAATGGTATTTTAAGTTAACAAATGAAACAAACTCCTCTATAACTACAAGTTAATATAAATAATAAAATAAAGAAGAAAAACGGTTACCAAACAAATGCCTTTGCCAGCAATAAAAGCATGTTAAGTAATCAAGAAAATATATTTGACAGTTAACTTCATAAAAGAATGTATAGAGCTATATTTTATCTATTTTTTGTACAAGCGTAACAGAAAGAAAACAACAAAAGTAAAAATAAATAAATCTATTTGAAACTGGAAAAACCTTTCTACAAGCTTTTATCTGGAAGATTGTTTACTTATTTTTGTTTCTCTGAGTGAATGAAATTTTTTCAGACAAGTTGAGGGATTATTTAAATTTACATGATCTGAATACTCGGGGTTAAACATTTCTGGAATAAATAGTTTTCCCTGTGCTCTAACCGAATAAAAAGCTAGCGGAGGCGGTTTCTTTTGCTTCTTTTGAAAATTTTCTTATAAGGCCTCTCGGAAAAGGATGTTACGTTATTGACTAGTATGGGATGTTGCCAAAAAGTAGAAAAGAAAAGTTGATGCCTAAGCAACGGGAATGCTTCATGAGTTTTGAAAGGTCAGAATGCATTCTTGTTATTTGTAAAACTGCCAAAACAAAGGAGAAAAATAATAATAAAATATATATATTTCTTAATTTATAATTAATGTTAATAGGGTGTACGTGACGACTTTAGCTTCAATACATTATCTTTAGAAACTCATAGTTTTTACAAATTTTATGTAAATTTATGAAGTGGATCTTAAAAACAATTTCAAAGAAGGATTTGGAAATATAATTTGGTAATTTTCCGTTATACGAGCGCAAGATGTCGTCGATGTGAGCATCACGCGAGTCACATTGTCGTCAAGAGAATCAAATAACAAAGCAAACGTCTCCAATGTAAATAAAACGCGAATTTACAATTTTTGAGGATTCCTCACTCTTTCCAACTAACGAATATCTGGCGACTTTCAGGCCATTTTTTTTGTTGCTTCCTTATAACGCAAAAGTATATAAATAGAAATGGGGACAATCGAAGTAGCAAACTGGGCATTCAATCGAAATATATCTAATTGTCAATTCAATGTGGCATGAGGAACACACTGGTGTGTTTTCTCCGTAAAATGGGTACTTACGAGTAATCATGGTATGTCCAATACGTAGTCGAGATAGTTTTACATCAGCTCCACCTATTGGTAAAACTGATCATGTGTCAATAGCAGGAATAATAAAATGCAGTTTATCCTGTATCTGCATATTCTCATATCTCTTGACACAGAGAAAAAAAAATCGCATTAGCAACAGATTTCTTTACATCACTGTATGGTTTTCTGTGATGACAGAAAGAAAAAGCAGTTTTAGCAGTATGATCCGCCTCCTCATTGTTTGACAAAATAAAATTTTAAAAACTCTTCGAAATAGAGTTTCAAAAGTCCAAAGATTTCTTCAACAGCTGGATGTGGGTGTATTTATATATGATAATATATATTTCTGTCGTCTTTTTGTTGACCAAAGTATGATACGATGCTAAAATTGCAAAAAAGATGAATTTTATTAAGAATTATTACATCTACATGTATATTACAATACAGATCGTATTTTATCAGTGAAGCATATGACAGATTTAATTTAAAATTTGACTACAGTCAACATTTTAGATACTATCTCTGTTTGATATATTTTATCTAGATAACAATCTTTGCATTTTTCAGAGTTAACTTACAACACCTGTCAGAAAGATTTCCAATCATTAAATTTGTTCAAAATTTGATTTAAAAAAATCTGTAAATTAAGTCATAAATTCATATTCACAATTCAATTTATCTGTCTCAAAGTGTTTTTGAGTTGTAGATCTCAGAATCAGACATAACTCCTAAATGGTGTTTAAATCAATGAAATGTGGAATTCCATCTTTATATCGAATTCGAATTTTGTGACGATTACAATAATTCTTCTATGCGTCATATTTAGAAAAATAATCTTCCATGATTAGCTATCTTTTACTTCTAATCCTTCATCACTAAAGTTAGTGAAAATCCCCCATATCATCTGCCTTTCAGATATTGTTGCACTGGCATCCGTTTTTAGTGTAAGTATACAGACTGAATTCCAATTTAATTTTGATATGAACTTTTTTTTATTATAAGCCAGAGTATAATCTTCTTATGTTGAATTATATTCCTGTTTATAATAATATCTAATGGCATTTTTAAGCAATTAAATATCTTTCATTAAGATGAAGGATACTAGTATCAATAATTGGAGCAATAAATAATCATTAATGATATGCAGAATATTTATGCATTTTTATACGTATTCATGCATTAACAGTCTACCAGAGATGTCTTGTACCCAAATTTGTTATTTTATAATCATTATTGTGAGATCAAAGGCAATGGCTTCTATTTGATGGTTTGTTGTTTGTAAGTATACCCATGATGCTTTTATTACGAAATGTCGATTACTCGATTTTTAATACACATTGTAAATCATGATCCTTAAATATTTGGAATTAACATGAATTTGGAGTAATAATGTTTAATTGAATTCAATTAGTCTCATTTTAACTATTTTGATGATGATTAGGTGTGTGCGGAAAGTGGCTTTACACCGGTGAAAAGCTTATAATTACATTTTAAAAATGTATAATTTAAATAGCTTTCAAATGATTTGCTGTTCAAACATAACTTTCTAATGCATATGTACGAGATGTAAAAGAAACTAAAGGCAGTGCCAAAAAACATTGAAATAAAATAAGAGAATAGAGAGAAAGACAAAAGAAAAGAAAAATAAATAAATGGGGAAAATAAATATAAATAAATAAATGAAATAAATAATATAAATAAATTGACACGAAAAATAAAGAATATACATTGGATCAGCCTAAGTTAGAGTCCATTAACCGGAGCAAAAAATTGGATAAGGAGTTCCTTTTGCATTTTCTTCTTATACTCACAGAATATTGTCAACTTTCAACCGTGTTTGAATTTCTCTGTGCATACTTTGAAAAAAGGCAATGGCAATGTCCATTTAAAGTTTGAAATTGGTAGAAAGCATGTACACTTGAAGTACTAAGAAGATTGCTTCGTCACAAGGTATAACCGAGAAAAAGTACTTTTTTTCTTTTGTAGCAAAAAAAATGGAGTGTAAAGATTACTTCAGATAGGAGATTCTGGGATAAATTATTAATCCGCTTGGAAAATTTTGCTTTCGTTGTGATACAGGAAATCCAAGATATTCTGGGCTTCTAAAGACAATTCCTGATTTAATAAGATTTGGGAGATATGTTGTTGAGGTTTAATAACTTTGATATGATGAAGAATAAGGCAACGGAAAAATGTACTGGGGAATGTCATCATAATCATTATTACATCTAAAATCAATTTTTCTAAAAGAAAAATATCTGAAGGAAAAAATTTTGATGTATTTTTCAAAGCTATCTTTTACATCATTTGATTATTTCAATCACTTCAAAGACCATGAAGTAGAAATTCTTTAAAGCCTAGTCATTTTTAATCACCGGATCATACTGTGTGAGAAATATTTGATGTAAACCATTATGAATCTTGTAGTGCAATATCTGCTATTCGATTAATTTAACCATTTAAAATACATTGATTTATTAGATTAATTAAACTCTTCCAAATGTCACAAATTAAGTTAATTCGAAACATATAGTTATTTTAACCAAATAATTAAGTTATGAGGAATATCTGAATGGAGGGACGAAACGCTATTCAAATCAATTTCTGCGTTGGAATTGCATCTAAGATATTATACATCGTCCTTTATAGTAATTTAGAGCATCTAGTTATTTCAATTTTTTTTCGTCATTAAATGCTGAAATAAATCTCGATTGGTTTTGAAATAATATATATATATATATATATATATATAGCATTTTTATCACTTTTTTAAGCAAATCAAAATTATTACCTGAAAACGCCCCAAGAAAGATATAATTGCTATGTAGAATATCTAATTTAATCAAGTAGGCACCTCCTATAATTAACATAAGAAAAGAATACAGAACATTATTTTTCATTCTCCTAAGAGGAAAAGAGCATAAAAAACATTCTCTCCGGGACTAAAAATAGCTTCTCTCGCATTCTTATCTATTTCTCGGCTCTTTTTCATCATCATTTTTTTTTAACTTTGGGAATGACTTTTTTCAGCTTCTTTTGTTATCGAACTGTGGAATTGTTTGAATTTGAATAATTTTGAATGCCCTACCCTAAGAATTTCTGGTATGAGAGTTGTTGCTTAGACTGTAATGTTTAAGAGAATCACATGTTATTTATATTAATAAAAAAATAAATAATAAATGATTCTTTTAAAAGAGAGGGGGCCATTTTTTGTTTATCCAGAAATTTTAATGAGATTCATTTCCTGAGTTTTAGCTAATTATGTACTTTCTGCGATGATTTTACAATTACTGTGGTTTAAATCCTCTTTTTTCCCAGTATTTAAATTTTCTTTCACCATTTAAATTTTTTTAACTGTATCAATTTCTTTCCATTTCAACAAAGGAAAATGTATTTGTAAATTGAGAATTATACAATCTAAAATCACTTGTGCAAAATAATAGATGTATTTTATCAATAATAATAAGTGCGTGTGTGTGCTAGTTCTCTACATTCTGAACTATTTGGTTTATAGTTGCCAAATTGTTATATATACACTTCGGGGGTAGAGAATTTGAATCTGGAAGCCAATTTTTTTGAAATTTGAAATAGAATTTTAACAAATTATATCTTAAGCTACATTTTGGCACTTTTCAGCAATAACTTTCGAAGCTATTATAGCGAAAAAGTAAATTTTAGACCTAATCAAAACTTAAAAATTATTATTTTATGATAACAATTTACTTACTGACATACTTTTTGATCTCCAAAGGTGTCTATTTATGTAGTATATATATATAGATATATTGAAATACATCTAATTAATAAAGAAAGCAGAGACCACCTGTTTACATGGTTACTCTGTAATAGAATTAAATATTTGAAAATTATGCCAACATTTATAATATTAAAATAGCTTTTTAAGCTGTATTTTTCAATATCATATAGATTATCACACCAAAGTTATTATTCAAAATTATTATCTGATTGAATATTTTTTTATGCCTTTCCTTGCATCCTTAGTCAATTTTTACCCCTTTTTGGCAGAATATTGTTCTAGTTGCTGTACTATTTAAGTTTACTTGATATGGATGGCTAACCTTCATAATTCTTGGAGCGGACAACGTCGATATTCATTACATTAAACTGTTTCATGTTTTGGCTTATTTTTTCTCTGTTCTAAATCAACCAAAATTATAGGATATTTCGCTTGCGAATGCGTCGTTTTGGCGCATAAAATTTTAAAAATTGATAAAAAAATTAAATATTTGTCACCTTTGAATGCTTGAAGAATGCATTCAACATATCAATGCATTCCAAATAACGAAGAATGAAACATATACTACTTGTTACTTAAATTGCACTTTCAGTGTTTAATTATTAACTTACTAGCCACCGCTTAATTCACTGTGAATCTACTAATTAGATAACAGATTCATATCTACTATTTGATTAGATAACTCTACTACAATTAAGAAATAGATGCGTACAGCTATATAGAGGATCCAAATTACTGGACTAAATCATGATTGATAAAACATTGAATTTAACTTTTTTCGCTAGTTAGATTAACTTGTTTCATTTTTACAAAGATATAATTCTGTAATTTTTTTCATTTACTTTCTGATGGGCTACAGTTCGAAATTTTATACATTTGAATGTTCTGTATGAAAATACAGTTAAACATTTCAGAAAATAATTATTTGTTAATTGAAAATTTCCATTAAATTTTCATACCATAAAAATTAGTAATGAATTCAAAAAAATGATTTTTACATTCCACAATATTTAAATGAATAACTAAAAATAATCAGAAGAAAACAGAAAATCATTGGAAATATCTCCTTCCAGCCTATTAATAAAAATTTCTTATAAAAATATTCTCTTTAATTTATTTTTTAATTAGAAACTAAGAATTTTGCTTTCGAAAAATCATTAATTATATAGAAATATATAAAATACAAAATTAAAATATCTTGTCATATATTTTATATCAAGATTAATAACTGAATATATTAATAGTTATGTTGTATTTGTTACAAATTCAAAATAACAAAATATTTCTGAAAGGATCTAAATGTTTCATTTTTTTAAAAAAAATTTTGCCACATAGTGAAAAATGATTTCAGTTAGTTTCTTAATTTTTGATTCGCCAATTGCTTTTTGGTCCACAGTTAGAAAGAGTTAATCTTAACGCTTGAAATGTGCCTTATTTTCTGTATTAAAAACAACAAGACAATTGCAAATAGAAAAGAAATTTGGATTTCTCATTATTAAATTTTAGCCATTATTTTTACTACTATTTAGAGGCTTATTAATATTCTGAATGTTAAAACGTTTATTTTGATAGGAAGTTGCAATATGGAAGTCACTGTTCATTTTTTATTATCAGTTTTTAATCATTATTTCCCGCTATTTTTGAGTTATTATAGTTTTAAATTAATAACTCAAAAGTTCAACAATAGAAAATTGATATTGCAAAAGGAGTGACAGTTAGGAAGCAGCTTCCAATTTTGTATTGTATTTTTTTTCTAGGAAATCTAACTTTACGATCTCAAATTTTTCCCGTAAGTGTGAATTGAAGTATATAAGTACAGGGTTTATTTTCATCCAGAGATTTCGAAAACAATAATTGGATGGATAATTATTCAACTAATGCTCGTAGTTGTTTACTGCTTGTAGTAATTATATATAATTGTTTAAATTTAAATACCTCCGAAAAAGTTACTCTACAACTTTTTACCACCTAATAGGCATTTGTAACAGTCAATTAAAAAAACGAAACTTCAAAATAATTCAACTTCTTGAATAGAGTCTGAGAAGTGAAGTCAGAAGTGATACCAGAACGCAAAACGTTAAGAATTTTTTGCCATTTGTTCGATGAAATTCTTTTCATACCAAAAGAAACAAAAGATTACTTTCTTTTCATTAAAATTCGTGAATCTCTCCACATTAGTGGAGAAATCAAATCCACCTTCTGAAAATGATAACTGCAAAAACCAACAAAATTACTTCTAATTCCCCAATGAAAATATAAATAACAACACAAAATTACATTTTGGTTATAACAACTAAGTTATAATCAGCATGTAGAATCTCCCATTTAATCAAGAAGGAACATCCTAGTATAATTAACTCAAAATGAACACACGAAAATTGTTTTTTATCTATCTCTGGAGAAGAGGCTGAAAAAAAACTATTTAAGACTAAACAAGTCTTCTCGTTCTATTTTCAAGACATTTTTGCCATTTCTTTTTCCCTCTACTTCTTACAAAACTTGATGTGTTTAGTTTTTTTCGAATGCATACAACCCAGTAAATATTGAGTTTCTTTTATTATTTCCAATGCATGCATTAATTTTGTGAAACGAGGATTCTTAAAAATCAAATAAAAGAATATGCATTTGAATATATATATGGAAATAAAGTAATTTGAAAACGATATAGTTTTGCTATGAAAGCTATGCAAGCTATGAAAAATATCCAGAATATTCTTTGCAGTGTTTTAAAATTCATATTATTACATGTGCCCTATATTATTACATTTATCTTACGTAACTATGATTGATGATATAACGTATCATGTTTTCTTATTAAAGAGATCAGTATTCATGACACATGTTACCTAAAAAAAGGCAATGTGCTTAATTAATAGAAGCATATATATAGTATACTAGAGAACCAACAAAGGCAAATGCACATTATGTGGTTGAGAAAAAATTATCTCTTATAGAGGTGTAACTGGTTTGCTCATTTGTTTTGAGATACATAGTTATTTAATCGCAAATAGAAGGATTTCAAAAATAATATAGTTTATTGCCATATAATTTAGTGGTTTCCTTTAAGCAGCTAAATTATATGCCCGTGTAATATATTGCAATGCAACGATGGTATGAAAATGTATGGAAATTACGTGGCAGTGTAAAAATGTAACATAAAATATACGGTTTTGCCATATAATGAAGAGTTTTGAGTTTATTTATTTCCCTTATTTTTGACAATATCAAGATTTAATTAACTATTAAGAAAATCAACATACAATCTTTATCTATTTAACATTTCAACGATTATATCCCTTTTATCAAGAAAAAACCTTAGTCCTTAAAAATCAGTCAAGTCCCTAAAAATATATCATAGCAAATTAAATTTTCATTTAAGAAATATAAATTCACAATAGTCGCATCTAAAATCATTCATTAGCTGACCACAAATATTTAGGGAATTTTGCCTATTTTTTCATTTTAGAAAATGGATGTTGGAGCCTTTTGAAGCTTGATGTGCTTATTTATGTTACAGTGTTCAATTGCTTAAAAGAGTGTGGCAAATTAATTATTTTCCAATTTAATTAACAAACAAACATTTTTGGTTATCAATAAATAATAATTTCAATGCATATCTTGTAATTTTGAGTTTTGAAAGCGAAATAAACTTCAAAATTAGTGTAGAGTTTTATACTCAATATAGTTTTATATGCGGAATTTACGAAGTGACAAATGAAATTATTATTTTATATTGTATATACTGCTATTTTTCGCAGTAAAATTAGTTTTCTGTAACATAATGTAATTTTTATTGTTATCTTAAGAAATATATCCTATGTTTTGTGAAACACTCATAACGTTCTTAAAAGATTATAGCCCGTCTTCCAAGTTAAAGACATTTCATAAGCTTTATAGAGGTCCCATTTGTTTGAATACAGCTCAAATGAGGCAACATTTCTTAAAGTAAAGTATTCTTAAAGGACGGAAAATAATACAATTCTTTGTTTTTTAATTGCATTTCCTAAGCTTCTGAATGACAATTTTAAATGTAAAATAATTAGATTCATCCTCCAGGTATATAATAATTACCGTACTGTTTTCTTGGTTGGTTGACTCGTTGGGTTTTATTGCCTTAGCCGGAAACGTGTTTTCTTTTTTAGAAGCATTCTGTTTCAACTAGTTGCCAATCTATATTTGATGCTGGTCTATATGCCCATCTGTATTTGGTTGTAGTCAATCTATATTTGATGCTGTCTTATATGTCAATCTATAGTTGATGCTGGTCTTTATGCCAATCTTTGATGCAGGCCTATATGCCAATCTGTATATGATGCTAGTCAATTTATATTTTATGCTGATATGTTGATGAATCTGTATTTGAAGCCGTTCAATCTAGATTTCATACTGATCTTCATGCCAGTATATATTTGATGTGGATCTGCTAATCAGGATTTGATGCTGGTCAATCTATATTTTATTTTGGTCTATATTTGATATCTGGAGATGTGAAGCTGTATTGCTGGCGATATCTTTCCTGCACTATTATGATAAAATGAAATTTCGCAGCCTCTATTTATAGAATACGTTTTGAACGGTAATCGTCACTTTCACTTATGGTTCAGCAAAAACGCCAGAATATTTTTCATTGCGTTTTCTTCAAGAAAACTGGATTTCTGTAATACTTATTTATTTCTGTAATACTTATTATATTTATTTTCTGTAATACTTATCAAGTATAATTTAATATTTAGAGTAGTTTGTTAGCTGATGAATCGTTTAGAATTTTTCCTTACTGTTCTATATCTATTGCGAAAAAAAAATCTTAATTTAAAAACAATAGCTTAGTAATGCAAAAGAAACATAATAAAAGCTGCATTAAAATCACAAAGGTAAATATAAATAATACTAGAATAAAATGAATTGTGTTTTTCCAAACAAATGCCGCAAGGAGCAATATGATATCTTTAAATTAATGAAGCAGGTACCCTTCATAATTAACTTCGGCAAAGAATGCACCGACTTATTTTTCATTTTCTCCTAGGAGAAGAAAATAAGAACATCCATTTAAGACTAAAAATAGAAGTCTCGTCATTCTTATGGCCTTTTTCTGCCATTGCTTCCTACTTCCTTTCTAAAGGATTTGTGACAGAATATTTTCTTCAGAGGAATTATTTAAATTTATAAGATTTGAATGCAAGCTTTTAAGAATTTTTGGGATAAAAATTCTTAGTCTTCTTTAGACCATATAAAGATGGCATGTTTTGAAAGCTTTATTAAAATTTCTTAGGAAATATATCAAAAAAGGAATGTAATAGGATTGTGTAAGATTTTCAAAACGGCAACAGTCGTATTCTATTTTAAATACAATGTAACAGTACAAAAGTATTAGAACTGCCTAGAAACATTTGGCTTAATACGAAATATTAATAATATTGTTATAAAAATTGTTATGTGATTGTAGGATGAAACTTTCAACGTACTCAAATTCGCATAAAACAGTTTATTTTGCACAAAAGCATGAATACACAAAAATAAAACGTAAAGGAAGAGTGTTCAAAAAAAACACTTGCAGTAAACAACAACTCACAATCAGCAAATCTTTAACAAATAATTGTAACATCAGAAATCGTTTCTAGAGAACTCACTAAAGATCAACAATTCAAAAAGAGACTTTGCTCAACTACTCTCCTGAACACAACTCAACAGTTATTCTCTCGACACAATTAACTCACTACTGATCATTATCCCCATGTTTCGAGTTCACACGTGACGGAGGCTATGAACGTGACACGGAGGTCACGGTTTACAGCCTCCGTGAAAAGACCTCGAATGCTCTAGAATAAACGCGAAACTTGAGTTACAAAGAAACGTTTGCCGAAATTCGCGAATATTCGGGATCCTTCACTTTTTTCTCCATATTCGAGCTAAACGTCGAATAATATCCGATTTTGGTTGTAGGATACCGCAAAGGCTGGAGATTATTGAGTTAGCATTATAATATGAGTAAAACTATCTTTCTTATTTTGAGATTTAATGTGCATGAAGAAATTCTACAAATTCGTAGCTATATAATTGTTTTTTTTTTATTTTCATATTACATGAACGTGCCCGGACTGCGATATCGAATGATTTTAAATTGGAGTTTCTTATAAATAGTTATCCTTTAAACATAATTTGAAAAAAAAAATGTGACAAAAGTTCTCATGGGAGCAATCAAATTCTCAACCTATTTAGAATAGACAATATCCTCACTAAAACATCAAAATTAGATAGAATTAGTTGCATCATAAGCTGTGAAGATTTTTAAAGAATGACTGCAAAGGCAAATACACGGTCAGAAATTGAAGAGGAAAGTATAATAAGTCAATTCAATGTAAATAATAGGTAATACTTTTGAAAGATATTTAGATCTGTAGTATTTGTATAATTCTTTCACATTTACGGACGCAAAAGATATAATTGTAAAAGAGGTGTTTAAATGAATAGATACGAAACGTTATTGGGGATATAAATGAAGACTTCATTCAAAGTACACTGCCATGGGCCTACCCCATTAATTAACGAGGCGAAGGATTCCCTGCTCCGGGAATTCCTGAAGCCGTGACGAGACCCAGTACTTCACAGCGTTCTTGAGTTCGCCGCCCAAGGTTCGCTACTTGCTGAATTCTAAAGCACAGAAGAACCATTAACGCCTCCAAAGTGTACTGTGAGACAATCCGACGACTACGCAAGTTCGGCAAGGCTACTCACGGAGGATTGTATCTCTGCTCCATGATAACACGCGTTCACACGTCCCCAGAACAGCATACAGGGAACTAGCTAGATTCAAGTTGAAGCAGCTCGATAATCCACCCTATAGCCCAGAAATGTCACCCTGCGATTTTCATGTGTTTGGTCACACGAAAAAACATCTGCAAGAGAAGGGCTTCAAGTCGGGTGGTGAACTCAAGAACGCTTTGAAGGATTGGTTCTCGTCACGGCCACAGGAATTATGGCAACAAGGAATCCATCTGTTTGTTAATCAAAGGGAGCATTAAGCTCAGGTTTATGATGTATACTTTGAATAAAGTCTTCATTGATACCCACAGTATCGTTTCGTACCTTTTCATTTAAACACCCCTCGTAAAACTGAATACTTTCTTGCAAGTTCATTTAAAGAATCAACACCTACAATTATGATCTTTGATCCGTCTAGTTCACAGCGAACGAAATTTCTCATAAAGTAATTATCAAAATTTTCTTAGAGATACAATAAACCATTTTCATTTATCTCTGACAAAATACCGACGATTTACAATTTAAGTAATATGATGGGAAAATGACTTGGAAGTAGTGCAGCGAATCAATTCAGCGATGAAGTTTTATTATAAGTTACCCAACTTATAGTTCGCTATCACGAAGCTCATAGCAACAAATAATACCATTTTTATATCTAATTAATGTTAAATCAGTTCAAGTTCTTAAAATAATCGGCACTTGAATTAGAAGTGTTTGCATTGTCATATCCACAAAAAACGCGTCATTATGTCAGAACACATTTAATTTGCAACAAAATATATGCTAGAACACGAAAATTATCAGTATCTATCTATCAAATACAACATAATACGCGTTTGAACACGGAGATTGTCAATGTCTATCATTCTATCAAATACAACATAGCATATATTAGAATACGAAAATCATCAGTTTATCAAATACACGTTAGGGTATGCATATCAAATCTTGTATTCTTTTTATTTAAATAAGTTTATTTTTGCGATGTAATCAGTGATATGAAAAGAACCCAGAGTATAGTTAACTGTTTACTCAGTCAAGCACTAATGCCTGAAACTATTCAACTCAAGCAAGTGTCTTCCCTGTCATATTCTTCCGCGTTTCTGAAATTTAAAATGAAGACACTTTGTATTCTCGCGTGAGATGATGTGTCTTTCGGATACAGTGAAAGTCACTCGAGTCATGAATTCCAGCTTGCATGCAATGTTCGAGTTAAATAAAAATTCATGCATACAAGTCATGCATTACAGTCAAAGCGTTGGAGTCTTACTTTAGGATGCTGCTGATTTTGAAGTTTCGTATTATAAATCAGTTTTTCTAGTAAAAGCTCTAATTTCACGTAAAATAAGAGCTTATAGATCGTCGATACAGAAAAGACTAATTTTGACGCTATTGTTTTCCTAGCTGTTGAATAATTTCAATAGATGAACTTCCAATATTGCATAACACGAATTTCTGGTTCTGCTTAATTATTTTAAGGACCCATTTGAAAAACTAGGTTACTTTGAGAAAAATGTGATAATATTGAACTCCTGTTGAAGGAATAAGACAATGTCTTATTAACACCTCTTCTTAAAACCTTACTCGACATCAACGGGGTTTTGATGTTAGACTAAATTAGAACCAAGATCACATGTATGGCAAACCTACAGAATAAGCAGATTTCCAGCCTGAAGCCCTTTGAATCACTTTCAAAAGTTAATTCAGTAGGCCATTTCAAATACCAGAAAAAATTAATATTGAGAATAATTGTTATTATTTTGAAAAAGATTAATAAATTTTGTTATAATTATCTGATTATATTTAATTATTTTCAAAATTGCTCTGCTGTGATAGATACTTTTAATTTTATTTTCGATACATATTTTTAAGTATTTGCATCGCTTTGCATTTTTTCAAATAATTTATATAAAAATGAAGTCGCCGTCTTGCATAGCGGTCGTTTTCTGGGGTTCCCGGTTTCGAGTGTGTTTGTTTCGGGAATGTTTGTTCTTCATCTGGGAGGCTGCAAAAAGGCGTTGAGCATTCGAATGTCTTTGTTTCATCTTCATTTCAGCTAGAAGTCAGACTTTTGCAGTTGAGGGCTCAGTTGCCCGTACTCCCAGAAGCTACTACATCTTCTTTTCGTGAGAAAACGGCATCATCATCATATGAAAATAAAAATATCCTTTTAAAATTTGAAATTCTCTTGGGAGTTATATTTACTAGTTATATTACTCTATATAACTAGTAACTCTAACTCTAACTCTAACTCTAATAATATAACTCTGGGAGTTATATTACTCTAGAGAGTTATATTTACTTTACAAAGATGAAAAGTGGAACATTTTTATCATCCATGATAGTAATTATTATTTTTATTATCTATTAATCGTTTTCGGTGACCAATTTGTTTGCAGAGATTATTAACTTTTTAGGGTAAGGAGTCATAGCGAAGCCAGATGGATAATCTCTAGACTTATACGAAATAGTTAAGTCTTAGAGATTAATCATTTGGCGATATACTTTGGTACTTTATAAACTTTCTGAATGTTGTATACTTCTTGATTTGTTTTACATCTTAATTTCTTTTGTTTTAATGGAACGTCAGACCTTTTCAGGGTATATTCTACAATGAGCAAAATAAAAATAAACAATGAATTAAATGCTACTGCTCATATTCTTGTTACTAATCTTGGGATTGTTTAGTTGGACTGGACAATCTCCATGAATCCGAGAACGTCTAAAACGTCCAAACACAATTGAGGACCTCAGGGGACTTCGTCTTTGTTAAGACTTGCATAATCCAAAATATGGGCAGAGGCAGTCGTGTAAGCCGAACACCAATGGCCCTCGGAGTATATTTTTTGTCCTGACAAAAATTGAGGGTTCTAGAATGACTACTCAAGATTCGTCAGAAAGCAGTTTAGCGGCATTTGGATCTAAGCTGGAAAGACTATACGTATTTTTTTCGAAATACCAAATACTGCTGTAAAAAAAACAAGCGAAATAGTCATGAATATTCATATGGGGATTTGTTTCCATCTGACTATTGCCATAAGAGATATTTCTGTACGTTAGCATATATATATCATACAGATTACTAGTAATAAATCTAAACAAAAACTATTTGATAATACAAAAGGTTTTGGATGTAAGACTATTCATAAAAATAGATTAAATACAGAGAAAGGAGGTGTCTTATTTGCATAAATCTGACGAACTTGTGCTCACTGCATAAGCACTACATTTAAGAAGAAAATATTCTTAAATAAAATTAAAAGTTTTATTTAATAGCTCAAACATTCAAGATCACATGATCAGCAAATGTTAAGACTTGAGGATCAAATGTCAGTCGTAGTGACTATTTGATGCCAAAACGATCCAGATAAATCCAATTAACTTTTGTTTTAATTTTATACAAGTCTGTAGCATTATTGCTAATTTTCAACATTTGATACATCAAATCTGCAAAATTTCATGATGATTATGCATCATGATGATGCAACACTTTAACATACATTATTCATTAATACTTATTGTTAATGTTTACTGTTTGTTTGTTTGTTAATGTTTATTGTTTGTTTGTTTGTTAATGTTTTTTATTGTTTTAATGTTTATGGAGCTTCAACATTAAAATATGGGCTCATATGTGTGAAGGTTGAGGAACAAGATCAATATCTGCCAGGCGTCTTCACTATCTTGTGGCCAAAATGTATTAGAACTTTGACCAATCTCACAATTTGATCATAAAATTTGATAATACTGATTTCTTAACAAAATTGATTTTGAACTATAAATCCTTAAAAAAAGGTTTGAATATTAAATCCGTTTGCATGATAATCCTATTAAAATGGATAAAATAGATCAAACAGAACATCCTTTTTATTTATTTTATTAATAACCAAAAATGTTTCCATAAATAAAATTTATTCGTTAAAGTACAAAGTTTTCTTTACGACAAATTTCTTTATTATATTAAACCTGATTATATATATATATATATATATATATATATATATAAAGGTTAGTAATAACTTTATTTATAATTTTCTAAATTTATACACTGATCTTGTATTCAAAATGTATCAGGACTTTCACTTATATCACATTTTGATCGAAATATTTGATAATACTGATTTCTAAGCGAAACTGATTATGAAAGGTAAATCATTAAAAATAATATTGGAATGATAAATTCTTTTAAATGATATAAAATAGATGACACATTTTTGTCTCTGTTATTTTTAAAAAACTCAAATTTTATAAACTTAGTATATTTAGGGAATTTTCTTAACTATTGAAAATTTTCTTTGCTATTACTTTATTTTAATGAGCCTGATGTTTCTTTTTTGATTTTAAAATGATATATAATTTTCTAAATTCATGTACTCATTAATGATTATATAGAAATAAAAAAAAACTCATTACGTATAATATTCATCACTCTTATCCCGTATAAAATGCCACATTCTCAATAAACTTCTTATGAGGAAAGAGAAAAAATTCCAAAGGTATTTAAAAATATATATGAAGCTGATTTTATTTAAACTTAATTAAAATTAAGTATCTAAAAATCCTTTATATATGCATGGAAATAATATTAAGTACCTCATTATAACAAACTTAAATATTTATCTTTTTTATTCGTCTAATGATAAAACTTAAATAAAAAATGTTAGTTATTATCTTTTAAAACATGAACGAGAATTAAAATCACAACAACTGTTTATTAAAAGGAGAATTTTCTACTAAAATTTTAAATTCAAATTATGTTAGTGGGTTTAAGCATATGTAAGGTGCTAAGTAAAATATAAAACTGTCGCTTTGTTTAAACGAGTTAATAAATTTGCTTTTGATTAGTACGGTAAAAATATATATACTTTTAAAATTTAGATTATTTTTTACTATTTGACTATTATTCCCTTCCTAATGTTATTTCACACTCTCCCTATGTATACTGTTTCGAACCTCTGGTTTTGCTTTCCAACGTGAAAAGTGCCTTTATGAGAAACAATAATTTAAAGTTATCTATATTGGATGGTGCCCAGGGGTCACATCAGGAATCCCAGAGCTTTACGATAAATTTGGCGACGGATATAGCGACACAATGGAAAATATCCGAAACTTTGAGTTTTTTCTCGATCCCTCCATTAGAAACCGAGATAAGTCCAGACAAACTCAAATTGGTAAAGAAGCGTCTAACCCTGCCTCCCGAGAAGTGTAAAAGGCTCGAATTCTCACGCTGCAGTTATGGCGGTCAATCGAGTAGACTTGAATTGAGAGGTCTTGAATTGGTAGTCCTGAGTTGAGGAGCAAAGTCGTCAACATAGTCGTCGGTAATACTAGTAGTCCTGGCAAGTGGTTTTGAATTGGTCGTCAATCGAGGAGTGCTGGCAAGTACTCTTGAATTGGTAGTGGATAGAGTCTTAAACGGAGGAGTTTCCGAGAGAATATTGAAGTAACGGCGGAGTGCTGAATTGCTGTCTGCCGTATCCTATAGTCATCATGTCTTGTGTTGTAGCCCATTGTGTCGTCGTCATGAACGGAGCAGTTCTGAGTTGAGAAGTAGACGTGAATTGAAGTAATGAGTCAGCAGAGAACATGAGAAGAGACAGTGAGTAGTAGTTCAGCCACCTGGAAAGATCATAGAGCGAAGCTACGAGGAACCCCTCTCCTGCTGAATCCTGTGTGGCCGCTTTGGGTGCTGTGGACACTGTTGCTATTGGATTCCTACGTTTCTGTCCTGTGTGTTCGTTTCGACTGTGTATAGTTGTCGTCTTTGTGTTGTTTTTTTCTACTGAAGGAACTGATCATTGTTGTTTATATTCTACAGCATACTCACCACTGTAAGTTAATGAATCCGACGGATAGGAAATCCGTAATTATATTTATTTATACATCTTGTTCAAATATTCAATCGTTAATAAAATACTTTTTATTCAACCTCTCAAGTTCAAATGCATTTTAATAAATGACACTAGATTAAGTAATAATTCCACAATTAAGTGATGGATGACACATGATATGAATATAGTTTTTTTCAAATATTAATGCATTAATTAAATTTTTAATACCTTAAATATAGATTAAGCAGCTTCTTATGAAATCTGAAATAAACAGGCAGTCGCTCAATCAGTAAAATGCAAGGATTTCACTATTTAACACATGATAGTGAAGATAGCGAGTTCAATTTTTGCAAAAATCAGTAATTGCTTTATTCTTATTTTTGATACTTAATAATTTTTTTAATAATTGTTTAATAAATCGAATCGTTGAAATCGAATTTTAATTAAAAAATATGTATTTAATTGCAATGGAAGTATAGTTATAGTATATAAGTATAATTAGCGCTGTTCTGGCCAGAATGTTTTGTATAAATCTACCGAACTGGACACATTTATATCTCGAAGATTATTGATAAACTATAGATCCGCACTTCAGAGTAGGCTTTTTAAAATTATAATTACGTAATAAAACTAATTTGAATTTTAAGAAATTTTTTTGGTTAAACGGAGATCTTACTGTACATAAATTCACTTTAAATTGTTTCAAAATTTAAAATGATTAAAATAATTAAACAATTTTAAAAATTACCATTCACTCAAAACAAATTCAAGCAACAAACTCATCCATGTACAAAACATTAAGGATTATCTTAAATGTTCTATTTTACCTTTATTAAACAATCCGCTTCAGAAATAGAAAAAAAGAAACATCAAATCAAAATGCTGTAAGCTATTTACACAAAAACTTAAAAAACATCTGAAAGCGATATAGTTAAATAATTAGGAGATTATTGAGAAAAATAAAGCAAAAACTAATGGGTGAAGGTTAACATGAAATAACGAACTACTTTATTTTTCTTATTTCAAAACGTTCACTTTTTGATGCTTTATTTATTTATTTTTTCGTCTTTTCTTTTTAAAAAAATATCTTATTACAGCTTATTATGAGATAAAAACAACCCTTTTTTACATTTTAGTGTTTAATGTGTACTGATTTAAACACGTATTTTATAAAAACAACGCAAGAATTAACAATCATAATCAGCTTGGACGAATATTGGGTTACTTCATAATTAGTAAATAAGATACTTTGATGAATTGCAATTTATTTATTTAGAAAATTTTTAAATTAATAACATTTGCTAATATAGTTAAAATATTTTTTTCGATAGAAAAATCTCTTTATTAATAAGTCACTCTTTTTTAGAACTGATTGAAAAACTCTATGAAATAATTGATGGCGAGCCTTAGTATTTGAGAAGCTTGTTGTACTAGTAAAAAAAAATATTATAATATAATTATACTAATATGACATTTTTAGATCAATGAAATTATTTTTGGAATGACTTTGTTACAGTTAAGTTAAAGTTGTTGTTTAATATTGAAAGGAAATAATGACACGAATGGCGTTTTAAAAATGACATTTTTGATACATAATGTTGTTTCTGGAGTCGTAAATTTTCACTAAAAGTAATTATGGTTGCATTTTTTCTTGTGAGAAAGAACTTAGCTGAAACGTAAGTTAATGAAAAGACCTTCTGCACAGTTCTGCCTAGGTATTCGGGGAAAGAGGACAACCAGTATTACGAACGTACACGGATATCAATCACGGAATCAGTGACCAAAACGAACCTATCAACGTTTAATTTTATATTTAAACGTATATAGAAATTTACTTTCTGATAATATTTAAGACTTTTAAAATTTCTTCATCTTTTTTTATTTATATTAAAATTAACTTAGAAGATTACATTTTGAAATTAATTTCGCTTGACTTTGTCAGCTCCGATATTTTTCGAGAACAGTCGCTCCCTTTCGCAAAGTTTAAAATTTAATTTCCATGCAATTATTTTCTCTTTATTTGAATGTTTTAAAAAGAAGTTTTGGTACATCTTTAAAGATTAATTTTCAGTATTTTAATAGCTGCATTTATATTTATGCGTGTTATAATGATATTAAATACATTTTCAGTTAGTTATCATTGCCACTAAAATAATATGTCCGAACAAAACATTAACTAAAAATCAAATAAGTATTACTCAGATCAAAACCCTTAAAAAATTAATATGTCTAATTAATGTTAAATGATGTTTCTTGGCTTTTTATCCACTTACAAATTATGTAAAGTAAAAATTTTTTTACGTAATTCAAGGATGGAAAGTAATCAAACTGGACAAAAAAATTATCCCCCCCTGCGAAAAAAAAAATCGATTAAACGTATGATTTTATCATGCTTCAATATTTCTGATAAGATATTAAAATATCATTTATTCATTATTAATTTCTTTAATTAAATGTGCAAATAATATTTGCCTTTTATAAGCCATTATATTGGTAATTACGACGAGTAAAAGGTTTTAATGGGTATCCACTTGATACGGTTAAAAGCTTATTTCTCCAATAATATAAGAAATCCGCCATTATATAAAGTTCACACAAAATCGACAAGGGAAAGTAAAGGTATGAATATCTACGAAGAGGTATGTTTACCGGGCATTTACTGAGAAATGCGCTGTTTAAAAATATTCTCGCGGTTTTGAGTTCATTAGACGAAAATAATACACCTTCATCCCTCGCAACGCAGTGACATTTTTAGGTAAATACAAATCCCATTTATATTAAATATAAAAAAATGAGAATTTGAAAACAGCCTCTTTTTATTTTTTGAATGATTTATTCAATGATTTTTAAAATATACTATTCAGCTTTTATTGCAAGACGTTACAGAATAAAAATGGCAGATGGATGACTAATTGATGATATGCCTGACTGGCAATAAATTGTTTTTCCATTTGAAAGACCAGCTCCTTTGTTTATAGGATAGAGCTTTTTCTTTGGTCCACCTCCTCTGGCTTTTAGGCGGTCCCCTAGAGGAATGTGTACCAATCAACTGATTTGAAGGATATTGTGCCTTCATTCTCCCCATGGCGTTAGAGGAATAAAGAACATTGATTTGTCAGCTTTGTGGATGAGAACCTCTTTTCAGATATATCAGCGCAATCTGATTGTGTTCTTTCATACCATCGTTTCTTTTAGATATTGAGATTGCATTATCTATTTTTTGTCCCTTTTATTTTTACAGAAAAGCTGACAGTATATTAGATAACAAGAATGGGTTTAATTTATGAATGCAAATTTGTTATGAAAATCGGCAATAACTAATCAACTTTTGAGATATTCGTTTTTGTTTAGAGTAAGAGTATAATGTTGGATCGTTCATTTACAAATAGAATTTACAGTAGATTGCGGAAATGTAAATGAATTAAATGATATTCAATATATTGAGCATTGCGATTACTTTTCCGCATATTAAATATACAAACTGAAAATAATGTAAACATAAAAAAATATATATTGACCTGCGAAGTTCAGACAGATATTCACGTTTTAGATCTTCTTGAAATAGAGAAATATATATTTTGAAGTATACTGTGTGTCTATGAACATAACAATTCTGTAACACTTTAGGCTTTCGATGCTTTTTGACAGAATAACTATATATAATATGTGGTCTTTCACCCAAAATTGAAGATTTCTGTCAAAATTTGGACGAAATGCGTTAGCAGAAATTTTCCATCCACAGTTCCATCTATACGTCTCAGAGCAAATAAAAGCCAAAATTACATAATTTGAAATGCCATTGGATAAAATTCCATCTGCTTTCAGAGTATAGATATCAACCAAATGATTGAACTAAATCTTTCAACAAGTTAATCATCTGTCTGTCTTTACCGTCTCAAATGCATAAACGCTATCAGTAAATATGTCAACGACTTAAATAAGTGAACATATGTATGGCTCATGGTTCTGAAATTTTAATTTCAGTCCCTTGAGGAAATTAGAGTCTTCCCAAATATTTCTTGCATATTCTCTAATAAACAAGTCATACCACGGACAGCCTTATACAGCACTGATCTGCAATAGTTACGAAATAATTTTCATTTATACCTTTACGAAATTATTAATTATGGAATTAATACAAAATATATTATTACCTTTGGTCTGAATTTAGAATTTTTACTGAATCTATCGAGATGAGTGTTTTGTTTCTGGTATGCGGTAAATAGTATCAGGAAATCGAATTTTTATTTAGATACGTTTTTGCAATCTATTGAAGCAGTGATTTGATACAAAACTACATATGAAGACACACATTTCCAAATCAAATTTGATATATTTAAGTCACTGCGTTTTTTAACTATCGTGTAATAATTTTCTGAAAGTTCAAACAAACTGACACTCAACTCTTTAATCTTTTAGTCCCAAACTTTCACAGATGCCAAAACTATAGTTGTTAAATCCGTGCGCCGAATAACCATCTAACTCCTTTCGTTTTGTAATTATTGTGTTATCTTGGTCAAACAGCCCACCACACTTTTTCTGAATGGAATTTGCTCATAATCTAATAAAAAATGTGCAAATTGGGTGTATAGACTGTATATCAAATTCCCTCCGCTTAAGCTCAAAAAGTTTTTGAGATTTCTTACTAGCGCTTTCTCTATAATGATGATAGCAATGTCGTGTCCGTGTGAAATGGTGTAGTAGTTTCTGAGCATAAAGAACCATGATCACCCGAATGCAAAAGTCTGACTTCAAGCTCAAAGGAAGATGAAAGGCACACACATTTGCGTACACAGCCCCTTTTCATAGAAGGGTACATTCATACATCTCACAGATAAGATACTGAAGAAGAGCGCTGCCCGAACCGAGACGACCAGATCTCGAGAAATACACGCTACCCTTAGGCCGGGAAGCCGGCAGTACTTTCTGTATACTACTTAGAAAAAGAAGAAAAAAAGATGGTCAAATGAGTTATTCAACTTTCTGCTACATTAGGATTTCATTTTTATGTCGATTGATTTTCAAAACATTGAAAATGAGAGCTTGAGCATTCGTGGATTGCAAAGATCTAGTCCAAGGTTTGCAACTGCAGGATGAGGAAGAATATAGCATTTTGTTAGAAAGAATACATAAAATTTTCAATAAAATTTTTGCGGTGTTTTTTTTTCTTTTCAATTAAGGATGCTGCTTACTTTAGTCATTTGGTTTCTAAATTGAATACGAATGGGTTACAAACAAATCAAATGATTCAGATACCTTTTTTCCAACTGCTAAGACAGAGAATGTCAGCTTGCGGCACAAGATTTATTTTTTTGTTGCATCAGCAGAATCTCCCTTCATTTTCGTTTTTTGACCCCCTATTTTTGGTTTTAGATCGTATTACGGGTAAGGTGGATTCTTTCTGGAGAAAAGGCTGAAATTGATGATAATAGGACTCGTTTTAAATCCTCCCATAATTAATTTGTTATTCTGAAAATATATAAAAACTCGTTGACTTTTAAAAGATAAATAAATAGCTTTTTTGTATCAAATTCATATATAGATTTTTGGATCAAATAATTTCCGACATTTTCATCCAATTATATAAAATGGATTTTCATATCAAAACATTTTTAAAATTTTAATTCAGTCATAAAAATGATTTTTGTATTAAATTATTTCTAAGATCTTAATTTTGTCATATACTTTCTTTGTATCAGATTCGTAGAATTCATCTTTTCAAGGGAAATCCACTACACAAACTGTTATAAATTTTTAGTCATTAATTTAAATCGGATGAATGAAATTATTTATAAGACATAAATTTTGTAGAATAAGGAAATAATAATTTCTAGTACCTTAATTCAGTCATATAAAATGGAATTTCGATAAATTTTCGCATTCTATTATTGTTTAACACTATAATATTTTTAAAAAAAAACTATTTAATAAGACAATAGTTACTTTCTGGATATGAAACTATAATATTATTCATTTGAGATTTATAAAATATTTCCAATATGAATTTGACTCTTTTAGAAAAATATTTTACGTTCACTACAGTTGACGAAATAATTACAAAACCAAGTTAAAATAACTGAACTTCGATAACAACCATATAGTCTGCAAATTTAACCAAAATGTCAATAACACTGACTTTACATTTCTGGAACTAAAAAAGTTAATTTTAACTACCTTTAACCATGGATTTATTTCTACTATTTTTACAAAATTCCAATATAGGAAAGGTGATCCAGATGCAATTTGTTTAAAATTGCATCTGGTACTTGTCTATAGCCAGCAAGAGCAAGCACAAAAGTAAATTTAGAGAATACTTCAAATAAACAAGATAGGGCCTTCTCTTCGACAATCTCCTAGAATACAGAAATTTCCAGATCACATAAATCTCTGTGAGATTCGCGTGGAATGAAGACAGTTCCCCTTTCTCACGCATTGTTTCCGTGTTCTTGTTAGGGGAATTGGAAGCCGCAACTACTCAGCGGGGAATCACAAACATGACTTGCAAAATAAAGGCCCATCGCATTTGGGTGGGGGATTGTTCAAACAACTTCTATTGTTGGCGAAGTTCACACTCCGAAATATCCCTTCTTGCGGTGGTTTGTTTATCACTTTTTTCTTCTTCTGGTAACTTGTTATTTTTTAGCGTTTCTTTGTTTTTCGTAAATTTAAGGAATATTTAGAAATCTGAATCTCGTATTTCGGATTTTTTTTTTTCAGTGTATGATATAGGTTTCTGGGTTGGATCATTAAGTCATGTCTTTTTTTCCTCTTTCTGTGGTGGTTTGTTTATCGCTTTTTACTTCTGACAACTTGTTATTTTATAGCGTTTTACCGTCTGTCGTAAATTTAAGAAAGATTCAGAATTCTGAATATCGTGTTATGGATAATTTTTACAAGACATTTGTTTGGAAGATGGAAAGAACCAGTAAAAACAGAAGAATATGTACGCCTTTGGTTTTTTTACAGCTTCCCAACTTTTTATCATGCATGCGCAAATAATTGCTGGTATAAATGGAAGGTTAAAATATCAAAGCAATGTATTTAGTAAAATAAAAATGGTGTCAACTTCTTAAAGAAGAAACTATCTCAATAAAGGTTTAGAAATAACTAGTTTTAATTCAATCCACCCATATATTTTAAAATAAAAATAGCAATTGTATTAGTTGGCAAGACAAACTGAAAGTCTCTAAAGTGTTTTTTTTTTTTTTTTTTTTTTTTTTTTTTAAATAAATGAGACATGCACAGTTTTTATATTCAGTTAAAAAAATTTACAGCCATCATTGAAACTCAGAAATTATTTTTAATGGCTTTGCATCTTAAAATTAATTCCCTCTAAAAAGTAAATCTAATGAAAGAAGGCCATATTCCCTTTTTAACTAGAGACCTGATATAATTAAATATGGATGAAAACTTAAAAAAAAAGAACTAGAGAATATACGTCCTCTAAAAATTATATTTTTATATCAGTAGAAATTGATATAATAAGAGAGAGAAGCTTTTAAGAACTGAGACGTGGCTCATTCATTTCGCCCAGTACTTAATAAAAAACACTAAAAACATTTTTGTTTTTGAAGCTTTTTATGGCCATTATGCAGTTATTTCTAGAAATACATTAATGTTTTTGATTTTCTATACCTAATTTAAATTTTTTATTCGGTAGAAATCAGATGAGTTTTCAGTCTTGATATTCTTTTTGTGTCATTTTTATGAAACAAAACCTAAAAATAATATCTATATTAGTAAATGAACTGTATAACCAATATTTTTACTTTGCTTCTAATCGTTCCTGCGAAAAGATGAATGCATAATTTCATTTTTCTAATAGTTCCAATGTGATGAAAAATTGGAGTCGTTCGTTAATGTAATTTATGAAATTTTACAGCCGTGAGATCCTTTTTTCCTCAATTTATTTTTAGGAAAAAACAAAGACATTTTTCTTTATTTGTTTAAGATTATAATTGTCTTCCTTTTTATACATTTTAAAATTTTATCAAAGAAAAACCAATTTTTGAACATTTGAAGTTTATATATATATATATATATTACATAAAATCTTGTTATCCCTTTCTCTGCTGATTAAGAAAAAGCAGCCATGCAAATTCTATATTGGGGAATCCATTTATTTTTCAAACATTCAATCCGTGATGTGAAGCTAGGACACTCTTGTGATATCGTTTTACATCCGACTCCTCTCATTTGTAACGAAAACTGGTCGGCTAAGACAGAATTTGTACAGCCGGTTTGGGTCGCAGCAGTGGTAAAAGGAATCACAATTATTCTAAGGCGTTGCTTTCCTGTATTTATTCATAAAAAATAATTGAATGAAGATTATGGGGAAAGTAATTTTCATGGGTGAATGATTTTTTTTTCTTAAACTACATAAGGTAAATGGAAAATTTGAAATTTAAAATGGAAGTTATGAAGAATTATTTTATAATTTGTTAACTCTTAGCAAAATACATAACGCTTAGCTTTAAAGATAATAAGAAGTTATTCTTAATATTACAATTTTTTTAACGGGTGATTTAAAATTCATGCAAATGTTTTTTATTAAATTTCAGCTTTACACACAAAATCTTACATTAAATTTATTATTTTATCATTATAATCGAATATTTGAAAGTTATTAAAATGACCAATTGTTACACAATGGATAAGAATATTATTACTTTATTGTTTTTAAAAAAGTGTGCTTCAAGAAATTTTAGCGAGCGTTTCAAATAAACCAATCCACAGGCAGATTTGATCAATGCAGTAAATTCGTGATTTTAAATAAGACTTGATATATTATATAATGTAAATTTTTACTACACAAATGTAATATGGAAAATTTTGATATGCATGAAAATTAACAATAATATATTGTATATGGGAATTTTCAATACATATTTCAGTTAAATATTATGCAATAAAACCCATTTATTTTGATAATTTTTGTTATTTTCATACATAAATTAAATTTATATTGTAAAGGAAAATTGTATATTATATATATATATATATATATAGAGAGAGAGAGATAGATTAAAATTATAATATGGTAACATGAAGATATAAAGGAATTAGACTACGAATGCAAGCATTTCAATAGCATAAATTATTATTTGCTATAACGCACACAAAAAACTTAATAAAAAATGTGTTTAGAAATATATTTGTTGCTTCTTTTAATCGGGATAATAAAACTCACTTGAGATCATAATTTAAAAACCAACTAGAAACGACTATCTAACTCAGTGGTGCGCCAACTGGGGATCACAACACCCGAAAGAGTCGAGATAAAAAATTTTAGGGGTCGCTAAATTCAAAGAAAATTAAATGTATGGAAAATCAACAATTATTCAAGTTAAAGAACTGAAATAATACAAATGAGGAAATAACAATTATTATCTTGAGAACCTAATATTAGCTATCACTATCAGCGGGATTCAAATCCCCTTTATGCATGAATAACTCATGAATGAATAGCATATATGCATAATACATGAATAACTCATATGCATGCTACATAAATAATACTTATATGTATAAATAAAGCAATGTTTCAAAAAATTGTGTGTTGATTTACTAATTAATTTTTATGATGTTACCACTTTTATAAATTGTTTATAAAGGTTTTTAAGTTAGGTGTGTCATTATAAAAATGCATTGTTTTAACAAATGTCGTCACCACACTCTTCTAAAAACACCCTATTAGCGCAAATCCTAGAAAGAATTTCATTGTAATTTTGTTCATGATTAAACAAAAAAAGTACTGCTTATCCAAGGGTCCCAACAAAATTTTATGCAAAATAAGGGGCAGCAAATGAGAACATAAAACCCAAAAGCCAATTTCAAAACCTATACCTTCAGCAAAATATTATTCACGAAAGAAATATTTTCTGAGTTCGCCACCGAAAGAAATATTTGAAGAGCAAGTATTTCCGGTAAATAAAGTTGGGGACAAAGTGCAACTCTAATCATTAATCTGAATCGGAAAACTGTCACGAAAAGTGTTGTCGTATTCAGCCCTTTTCCGGGATATCGAGTGCAGGATTAAGCGTTCCAGCAATGCTTAATGGTTATAGTGTCCTCTGTTGCTTTGCGTTTGAATTGAAGACAGCAAATTGATAAATAGCAAAATTTTCTACTTGACAGATGTAATTCGATTATATATTTAGCATCTCCACTATTATATACGGTTTAATTACCATTTTCTAAACTGTTAGATATATATATATATATACATATATATAGCTCAAATCGGAAAATTCTTTTTGAATTCTCAAATAATTATGGTCATATTATTTAAATTAAAAAGATATATCTAGAAATCTCTCTGTTTACTTCAAATATCCTCCCAGAAGCTGAAGTTTTTGTCTAATCGTGTAATATTGAGCTGCTTTCTGATGAAGAAGACAGCTCTTGATTTAGCATCCCCCTCATAGTGATTCCACACTACGCCCAGCAGGAGGACATTTGGCCTCGACGTATTTAGCTTTCACCAAGCCTATCGGATTATTGGTGAAATCGGGTATCGAACCCAAAATCTTTCACTTTTGAAGCCGAGACTTTAACACCAGGCTGACACAGCGTAAGAATAATATCAAAACAATACCAAAACACACGAATACCAGAATAAAAATACCAAAACACACATTTGATTAAAACATGCAGATAAAGTGAGATACTATACCAAGTTTATTACCAAGTTGGGTATTGATACCCAAACGATTGGGCATCTCTACAATTTTCAGGAAGGCAAGAAATTTTCCTCATCTTTGAACTTTAAATTTGAACTTTCCAATATTCTGATGCGTCGAAATTCAAATGATCTTTGGAATGAAAGAGTTGACCATAAGAATCTTTATTTATTAGAAGGTGAAAAAGAAGTTTACTGCCTAAGAAAATTTCGACTGTACCAGAAGATGAATGATGACGACTTCATTGAACTAAGTATGAAAACCATGACTTGAAAAATGCTTGAAACAGTAATTATTTGTTTGTGATTTTAATTAAAATGAACTATATTATGCTATTATAATGTACGATTTCAGACTGACTTAAGGATAAATTAATCGCGTCAATTTTCAAAAATACCATTAAACAAATTAATGTCACATTCAATCAACTTAGAAACTATTGTGAAAATCTTAATTAAATTTCTAACTTCAGGATAGACAGAATCGGAATTTAATTATATTTCTGCATGTATGGAAATGTATTATATATGAGAATTTTATATGAATGCCCTTAAAATTTAATTAACTTTAAGAATACTCTAAAATATAATATTTTCTTTGAGACAGATTGTCTGATCAATAAAGGCATCCATGGAAATCCTTCGAATTTAAGCATGTTATTTGTGCCTAAAACAGAAAAAAAAATGCATAAAGATTTTTAATCCATTTATAATTATTGGAAATTTACTGAAAAGTGAAGAATAAATATACAATGCACAATAATATTATACTTTTAGCTAAAAGACTTAATTACTTTTATTATAAATAATTCTTTGAATATTAATATAATACTGAATTATATAATAATATATGACTACATATTAATTAGAATTGCAGGCAGAAATGAGTCGCAACAAAACTGCTCGAGCCTCGAAGTTTAAATCTATAAAATTATCGGCTTCAGTACTTTTCTTTTCAATTCCTATTAGTTCACACTTTCTCTATATATGTTTCTTTATTTATATGTTTTGTTCAAATATTCAATCGTTAATAAAATACTTTTTATTCATCCACTCCAGTTCAACATTTTTTTAAGACTTGGAATCAGTGACACTCGATTTTAATAGTTTTTTTAAAAAATTATTATTTAATAATTAAATTTAATCTATTTTTAACACTTTAAATAGAGTTTTATCAGTTTGAAAAGAAAATTAAAATCAACAGGCAGTAGCTTAATCAATAAAAGAGAGGATTTCAGTATTTTTCACGTGAAGGTGAAGAATGCGAGCTTCATTTTTGTGAAAATCAACAATTTTTTATTATTTAATAATATTTTTGATAATTATTTAATAAAAATTAACTAAAATAATAATTTTCTTTGTTGAAGTAATTAAGAATTGGATATTTTTTTAAAAAAATATCACTTGTTTATACTACTGTGATGGTTAAAATATCATTTGGCTTTTAGATTTATTTGCTTAAAAAATTAGTCATTTTTCCTCCCAGAATGGTTATAATCGTAAGGGAGCAGCAGCCTTTAAAGACTGATATATCCAATCCAAAATTATCGAATCATTTGGAAACATTTCCACACTAATTAGTTACACAGTTTTTTGTTTAAAGTGACATGAATCTTTATAAATATTAAAATCGCATTGGTAACAAGAGAAGAAAAGGACTTACAACAAAGTTATTCAGTCAATACGAGAGATTTAGTGTTTAAAAATTAATGATAGAACGTCGAAATAATTTCAGCATTTTGCATTGAATGTTCCAAATGTTTTCGTTTGTTTAGGAAAGAAATTGCTGATTTGGAAACATTTTAAAATTAGCATCTTCATTTACTCTAATTAAATTACTTGTTCTTCTTTTGTAAAATGTTAAAATGTCGGATTTAATTTCATTCGACTCTCAGGTAAACTAATGGATGGAGAAAATGATAAATGAGTGCTTTTCATCAATAATTCGTTAATTAATTACCATAGTTAATGTTGGAAAATATATTTTTTGGATGCTGCCATTAAGCATCAAACAATTGATAATATCCATATCAGATCAAAACAATTCCTATATCCAGGGAAATATTTCTTTTGTTTGATGATTTTCTTTCTACCATAACTTTCTGCCATCTAGTAAAGTTCCAGAGGAATGTACACCAATCAAATGATTCAGAAGGTACTGTGTCTTCGTTCTTCTGAAATTTTCGGCAAGAGCAAAGGGCATTGATTTGTCAGCTTTGTGACTGAGACTTCCCTCGAGATGCATCAGCAAAACCTCTCATTGTTCCTTATGACTTAGAGATTCAGTGCCTGTAAATTATCTGTTTTCTTTGAAGATGAAAAAATAAGGGTAGAAGTAGGAAGAAAATCGTTTTGTCTATGATTATGAATTTATTTAAAATATTGATAATGTTTCTTCGAAGTCTTAAAATATGTACGAATCTGGATATTATTGTTGTAGTAGATTGTTATTAAACTCAAAGCATTAAAAAATACTGTTTTATAACGACATGAAAAATTACTAATTAATCAGAAGAATGATATAATGCTCACGATTCGTGTCTACTTTATAACTGTGTAAGTGTGTGGAGGTTGGTATCAGTGTAGTCATGTCAATGGGGAGATTGAATTCCGCCAAGGATCAAACGCTCGAGGTTATGATTTGCAGCCGTGTAACATATTCGCTAGACAAAAGTGGTCACCAATATTTAGTGGCATTGCTGTCTTATCAAGATATCACCATAATACTCCACCACCAATGAGTCTGCGAAGAGACGCACGACTTTTCTTAGCGCCAAGAGTTTTGACGAGTGTGAGTGAGTTGTTGCACCAAATGAGTCTAACGGCTTTGAATTGACACTTGAAATGAGTCTGACAACATTTGGTAGTTCCAGGCGTTATAGCGAGGGTTGTTGCTGTTGATTCATGTCACCACAAGTGATTTTTTTTCTGATGTTTAAGGACGCCCCAAAATTGATGCCAAATGCGAATTTGACAGAATTCGTGCAATAAAGTATCGACAATTATATTAAAAAATATTTAATAGCTGATAATTCATGGTGAGTAGAAGTAGACGGTTACATGATGGAACAATGTTATACATTGGTGAACTTTATTTTAAAAATAATGAAAATCAGACTGCCATAGTTTGAAAATTTGGCAATTGGTCTCTAGATCGTGTGGCTTAACACAACTGGATTTATTTTTATGGATTCTTTGAAGTCAAGTGTCTATGCCAATATGCCCACAAGCAAGTGTGCATTGAAGGACGGAACATCATGCGGCTTTAACGAAATTCAGCAACATTCTTGAAAAATAATCATATAGAATTTCAGCAAATTCTATATGTGCCAGCAAAGACTTGGTGATCATTTACACTATGTGTTATTCCGTACATAACTGTATCCTGTGCACTTTATAATTCAATAAAAATATAACAACAAAAAAGTGTTTGTTTTATTTAATTTAAATCTTGCACTAACTCGTTTCATCAGGTAAAGCTCCATTTTTACTAACCCTAAACTATCAGCAGTTAAATGGGTTTTAGTAGGGCAAATTCAAATCTTGTGTTAATTTTATGGTAATCTTTATAACTGTAAAGAAGTAATATAGATGAGCCTGTTCACTCACAGGGAAGAAAAACCAACGTGTTCTTTTTATAATTTTAATTTACATGTAAAAAAATAAATAATCTCCTGAAATCGTAAAATCGAAACACATGTAATACATTGATAAGAATTGTCGTTTATAAAAACAAAAACAAAAAAAGGGTTTTTTTGCTGTACTTTTATAAATATTTACAAAAAGGGGCCTAGCACAATCAAATTCATATAAAAATTACTTAATAGTTTGTAAGTAATGTGTACTCAGTATATTAAAGTCACTACAGAATGTATAGATTTTTTGATTTCATTCTTATTTGATACAAAAATAATTTCCGACACATGTAATAAAATACTAGAACAGTTTTAAAATCAAAATCGTATTTGTTTCTGTTACTCTCAAATACAAAAGTAAACTCACAGAATGCATCCGCAAATAAAATAAATCAGCGCTCTTAGAATCTCATTGCATATTGAATTTTCCAAATCTCATAAATCTCTGTGGAATTCCCGCTTGAATGAAGACAGGTGCCTTTCAGCTCGGAATGATTTCGTACTCTTGTTTGTGGAACTGGTGAGCCAAAATTTCTCTGTAGAGAATCAAAAACAGGACCTGCAAAATGCAGATTTATTGCACTCGGGTAGTTTGATCAAACAAATCCTATTGTTGGTGAAATTTAGGTTTGAAGATCTTTCTCCTACGGTTGTTTATTCATTCCATTTCTATGATGAATATCTGTTTTTGAAATTTCCATCATTTGCGAAAAAATAAGAGGAAGTATTGTAAATAAGAATCGTGTTTTTCAAATAGATATTACAAAGGTTATATGTTAAAAAATCGAAACTAATTCATTCAAAACTTCTAAAAGTACTAAGAATACCATGTAGCATTATAATTTCTTTCTTTGAAAACCTCATTGAATTTAAGTGACTTCCATTTCTAGTCTCATATTTAGAAAAATAATTTCTCTCTCTCTCGGAATTATCACCTCTCGTGTTTGGAGAATTTTGGCAATGATTTAGGGATGAGGAATTTGGCGGTAAAAAAGAAGATTGTAGAAAATACAAGAATTTTGTTTTAGGAATTGGGATTCAACTATTTTTAATGGATACTCTATTGAATGTTAGATAATCTTGCATAAATTTCAAGAGATGAACGGAAGAAAAGGATTAAATTTTAACTTGGAATTCTTGTTCATCACAGAATGAGCTTGTCAGCATTGAGCTGTTTTTGTTTTGCAATAAGTCGTATTGATTTTTACAGTACAGACTTTTTTTATTTATTTTTACAGTGTTTTTATCAGGGATTGTTTGTGGAATAAACTTTTATCATCTATTATAAAGCGTGTTGTAGTTCTCACAACATGCCTTACAAGATGATTCCTTAACTCTTATAATTCGAAAACATTTTTCACTTTCTAAGTAGATATTGTGTGCCAAAATGTGCACATATTAATTTAAAAACAGCAATTTAATGATATGGAAAACAGACTCATAAAATTTCAAATGACTCTGATTGTATTTATTAAAATTTGGGTGGATTCTATGTCTGCAGATAATCTCAAACTTTGAAAGCACAAAGTTTTTGAGAGTAAAAAGTATGACTGTCCTTGTATAGACACACGAATAAATTCAAGGGTGTTAGAGATAGTGACAGCCAAGTGTGAGAATCTTCAGTTCAGTCTTTTCGTTTTAATCACTATGTGTAATATAGAAAATTCTGCAAATGGTTAGATCTCAAAGATCGATTAATCATATTATTTTCTGATATATTGTTGATATATTGTTCTGTTGTTATGCACTTATCGCTGTTAAAATTACAATTTTCTTGATTTGAAATAATATTATTTTATTTATGCCTTAACTAGATTGTTTTTATATCACTTTATTAACATGACTGAGGGTATTTAAGTATTCAATATTAAAATGATACAATTTACTATTGACTTACGATCCAAGAAATGTTTATATGACTGATTAATGTACAATGATTAATCTACAATAGACACAGCAGACAAATGCTAATTAAAAGACATATGTGGCAGTCACTTCTCTACACAATTACCTGTTGAAGTATTTATCACGCGCTAGATTTGTTTAACCCGCCTTCATAATAATCAGGTTGGTAGCTTTTGAGCCGGTGCTCGGTACCTTTTTTGAATATCACCATCTGATATGAATCTTGTTTAGGATAAGTGTTTCATAATGCCGGGAAAAGGAAATAGTCACTTGGAGAAAACTGGGACTATATAAGAGACTCCACATCTCCCACCTAAACGTTTCAAATAATCTCTGAACGTTTCAAAAGAACGATGCCCTCTCACCCTCTGCTGTCTTCTCATTGCTTCACTCCCGTCCATGAATGCCCAAAGGAGACATTCTTGTCCTATGGAAATCGCATCACGGCTCATACCTCTGTGCGAGACCTCTTCTCTAGAAGTCTTGTCATTACTGTCGCTGTTTCAAGTCTCAGTGCTTACATTATCTCCTCGAATGACCAGTCTAAGTCAGCTAGCCCCATCTCTCGCTTATGAATAACAATATTTCCATCCACAATGTCTGCTTTCCAAGTGCTGTTGCATATAAACTTTTTCATGAAGATCCCTCGTATGGCCGTTAAGCAATGTGAGGTAGAATTATCAGGTATTATTTCGCAATGTAATTTTAAAATTTTATAACTTACGCAAATTTTCTTTATAAAAGAATAAATATTTTGGAGAAGACGCTTATTTACCTTCTCATATACAAACAAAGCAAAGAAACTTTATTGAAATCGTCATGAAGTTTGAAAATGATTAGTTTGGAATATCATTGAAAACCTCTTAACAGCGTTTAGCAAGTATAGAAATCGGATTAGTAGCTGGGAAGGGGGGACTGATTAGTCGATTTCCCTAAGTCTTTTAATCAGTAAAATGAATTATGAACATCACTAATTAAAAAAAAATTCTTAATTTATATCCCATTAAATTGATTTAAATAAATTTATTGCTATAAATTATTTTAAAATGAATACCACTTTCATATCTAATTATTTTACAATACAATTTACAGTTTACTTTTCGCTTTACAAGAAGTGAACACTAAAAAATACTACCCAAATAGCATTTGAGCAAGTAAGAAAGTATTTCCCACTTTAAAAAAAATATTTAAAAACACTGATTTAAAATATACCACAAATCATTATCTCCTTCCGGGAATATTAAAATCCTTCGAAAATACCGCGGATGCATATCTCATAATCCGATGTTTAGTTAAAAGCATTAAATATGATAAAAATTGCTTTTAAAAGGAAAATATTTCAGCATCTGTAATCCTGAATCTCAATTTCTAAGAAATGAAAAAAATAAAATTACACTATAAAAATCCAACTTGATAAGATAATCTTCAGAATAGCTTACTTCTCCAATATCTGTTTTTCGATCCGCTGGCTAAATATCACCATTAAAGGAAATAAGAACGGTTATATTTTTAAGTTATTGGTCGTTTCTGAGTGAAGCTGAATTTCTTGAATAAAGTTTTGTATAAGTTTCAACGCATGTATAATTCTGTGTTATTAAATAAAAGTTCCTGAATAGGAATATCATATATTATTTTTTTTTATAAATAAAGATTCCATTGAGATTAAATAATTATAAAATATATAACAACTGACTATAAAAAGTTATTTGTAATTATAAAAAATAAGTCATTAGTTCATATTTCTGAGAAAACAATAAACTAGAAGAGTGAAATTTATATGTAGTTATAATGATAAGTTGTATATTACTATGATATGTTTTATGCCTGAGTCTGAATACTGCAACTCGAAAATGGACTTGTTTAATTTTGTTTTGTTAATGTTCAGTTTTAAAGCAGCAATAGGGCTATTTTGGAGCAGTAGTAATGTTGATGACGAGTAGGACGCCTGATATGGAGCCAACTCTACAAACTTCAGCATCTCAGCAAAGGGAAAGCATTTCGCTCCGAAGAATTTAATGTGCATCTAATCCGTTTACATAACAGTTGTTCTGTGAAATCAGTTTTCGAACTAAGATTCTCAAAGTTTTATTTTACAACTCGCGACTTCTCGAAAATGAAAAGTGCTTGGTAGATAAATTTTAATGTGTTTTTCGGAATTCTTTATCGAATCAATAGACATGTACATTGTATGACTTTCTATATATCAGCAAGATAAAAAAGTTGGGATAAAGTTAAAATACAGGGTTTAGGGCATAGGGTTTTAATACATACAAGAATTTTACAAAATTTGAATATTATTCTGTAAAACAGAAGAGTATTACATTTATTTTGCTGTATTGAATTGTATATTTGATAAATGTACAAGAAAGTTGTGGGGTGACCACATCTAGTGAACAGTAAGTTTTATTAATTTTAACTATTGTATTATATTAATTTTGTTCTCAAATGGGCAACAAAGGAATTTCATTTCTTCCTTCACTTCCCTTTACTTTAGTTCAAGTAATGAAGATTCTGACAGTTTCAGGTTATCACAACGAATAAAGTCATTTGATTTTTAAAATAGCTGCAAAAATTTTCTTGGAAAATTTTCCTTAAAGCTTCTGATATTATATGGAATTGGAAGATATTTATTTTATGAAAAGATATTTTTCTATTTAGAAAATTTATTTTTTTCCAAAAGTAGAAGCAGATTAAATCTAGACCAAGTCCTCAATTCTAAACAATACATCATAAGGAGTAATGAATGAATTTATTTCATCATAGTAGAGATTTTATCGCAAGCTATCTCAAATTTCAAATTATCATGTGAGAACATTATTCTCTTAAGTCATTTGGTATCATTCCTACAAAAAAAGTCAAAATCAATTGAGTTCCTTTTTTTTTCGAAGCCAGAATTTCGCCCCTCGTCCGAAATAACAGTTTAAACCTCTTTTAGACAATCATATGACTAAAAGATTACTCATGCATAGATATTTCAAAAACGATGCCTTTTTTAAAATCTCAAACTCATCCAAAGCTTTAGTTCGAGATCTTTTTTTGTGTAAAAAACCGGTTTGGAATGATTGTTATCTTTCACAATAGTCAGCTTTTAGAAAAGTGTTGGGTTTTTTTCTTCCTGATCTCGATATCGTATGAACTCAAAAACATTTTTTCCAGCTAGAATTTTTCTAAACGTATGTATTTATAACTTTCAATAAATTATCTCACTGTATCGCGTTCATACCCATTTTCTTCTCTCCGCTTTTTCTGGCGAAAATTTCTTACAGTGTTGTCTTTTATTGGTCAGATGGGAGAATCGAATACTTGGCAGATATTTGAATCAAGGGATAATTTTTGTTCGTTATAAGTCATTAAATATGACAACTTCCTTTATCATTTTCTAATTGAGCCAAAAAGCGAAAATTGAAACTTCAAAAGCTAAAAAGCAGGGCTTCAGAAACCCTAAACCAAGACATGTTCTCACATGGTGATAATTTTAATCAGTTCCGTTAGTATATTTTAAAGCACCCAGATATATATTTTTTAAAAAAATCACTTCTTAGACGAAGCGAATATGAATTGACAACTTTTATATCCAACATGAAACCTGTTATAAAACATCAATCAATTTCCTGTTTTGAAAAAAAGAAAAAGAAATATTCAAGAAATAAACAGAAGGAACTCGCCTAGAAAGTCTTTTTGAAATGTATATATATTTTTATTTGATGAAGGAAATTCCCTGAGGATATATCGTTTGATGGTGCGACTTTAAAGCAAAATTCGTATCAAAAGAACGGAACCTCTTTTACATTTGCATGGTGTCAGTCAATAATATGAGGACTATACTTTCCAGAGAGTATATATTCAGCATGGATAAGGGAGGTACTTCAAAGAATTTTTCGCGGCTATGCAAAATATTTGCACGCTGGAAGTTGTGGCTTTGATCTCTGGAAAGATTGATACAAACATAGCATTTTTCTTATCAGTATATTGCAAGAGAAATTTGGGAGGTAAAATTTTATATAAGGTATTTTCTATCCAATCGCATTTCTACTCGTGTTACTACAGAATGAAAGAGTAATTCGCAAAATTTGAAATCAGGAGTGGGAGTCAAACATCAATATTGAAATGCATTGTATTAAAGGTCATAAAATTTATTCTTAAAGAATATTCCGAATTTGTAATAAATAATATTATTCTTTCAAAAGTATATTTTATAAGCTAAATAAATGCATTGATTTAAAAGTAGGTTTGACATGAACGAGAAAATATCGTGGTTATTGCATACTGGTGTAAGCTATAGTCAGGGTGTAATTGGTAATTTCTAAACCATTGATATATACTATATACTTCAGGTTAGACAATGCTTCAAATGATATAAAAAGTTGTATTATAGATTTTTTCAGTTAAGAAATATCCCTGTTTAAAAAATTCGAAAGTTTATAAATTTCCTTGTTCCTATTAGTCAACATTTTGTAACACTAACATTTTCAAAAAACAACGTTCAACCCTTTTACTTTGGAAGATATTGAAATAAAATTCTTTGAATTAAATTATTTTATTAGTTAATGGATCAATATATTAGTTAACGGATCATATCTAACAAATGCTATTTCTTGAGAAATAGAACTTCCTATATCAGAAATTGAAATACTCCAACACTCTTCTATGATTGCGATTGCGCAAGTCAATTAATTGTGCACTCAGAACTGTAGAGCTTTCTTCTGCTGGAATTGGAAATGAGTCAAAAATAGTTTATTGAATATAACAAATAAGATTGGTAAATCGTATAGAAAAGTTAGATTTAGTGATTTTTATACATCGCATTTATTATTTAAAACAAATAAATTATAATTATGCTCACTATGTGAAGCATATTTTACCGGGAGTTATATGCCTATATGGAATCGATTAGAAATTGGCAATTTGATTATGTTTGGAGTGGATATTCTGTGCAATCAAATCTTGCTAGAAACACATTTTATTTGATATCTAGAGTTTCATGCGAATTGTTAAAATAAATGTTGAGTTTATTTACTTTAAACTCTAAACTCGGATATTTTTTGGACATTCCTCGTAGTGGCAGAACAAATTAACAATACATTAATAATTAAAACAATACAAACCAAATTTATAATTCGGTTTGTATTGTTTTAGTCTATATGTTAATGATCGTGCCCATATATGCGCTGCCGGCGTTCGAAGAAAATAAACAAAAGTTCTCGAGCCTATGAAGAAACGCTGCTAGTCTTCCATGTTAGAAAACAATAGAGGCCTTTTCGGTCTTCCGAGATCGAAAACAATAGACGTCGTGGTGGTCTTCTATGATCAAAGATAATATACGTCTCAATGATATTCCCTGATCGAACAGAATAGATGCTGTGGGGGTTTTCTATGATCGAAGAAAATATACCTTTTAATGATTTTTCATGTTCAAAAAGAGTAGACTCCTTGGACATCCATGAATGAAAAGGGTTGACATTCAGATAATCTACCACGATCAAAGACAGTGGATGTCTCGTTGATCTACCATGAAGTAGACACCTCAGTCATTTCATGATCGAGGACAGTAGACACTTTGGGCAGTATTCCATAATCAAAGTCTGTTCATTACCCGAAGATTCACAGTTAAATCTCAGTTCTTGCGGTACAATATGGTTTTAACTTGTTTTTGGCAAGTAGAAGAAGAACATTGTCTTGGATGTTCTGCATTGATGCTCAGTTATTAGTATACAGATAGACTTTTTTAGATTAAAATAACAAATTTTCCATTTAATAAAATAAAATAAAATTTAAATTTTTAAAGTTAGTTTTTTCTCCAGGAAATATTTGGGTTTTAATAAAATTAAATTTGGACATTTTTCTTTTGCTTTATGCCTTTAAGAAAGTACATAAGTATTCAGATTGTGCCAGAAGTTAAGCTCTTGCATGATTAGCGTTTTTCGGATGTTGTTTCTTAAGCTCATGCTTCTCTTAATTTCATATTTGTGATTCTTTTTCAAAACCCTCATTCACAAGTGTTGGTAAAAAAGGATGAAACCTCTTAATGTTTCTGAGGAAGAGGATTTCGTCAAATTTTGATTATACAATATCATCTTTTTTCATATTTTCATCTGGTTGGTAGTTTTGTTAAGTGAAAGTAACTACTTTGAAATAGTACCATAATAAAATATAGTGTTATCTAATGCACACTAATCAACTGAAACAATCTACTGTCGAAATATAGAGATGGCCCTGGAAAATGAATAATTCTGTCATCTTCCCTTTAATCATCTTAATAGAGGCGAGAAATGGCTCTTATTAATATTCATCATTTCTGTTATTTAGAAACGTATAAATGAAATTACTAAGTACACATTACTATTAATTTCAATCAAATGCTAATATAAAAGTGAAAAAAAAAACTAATATACCTCTTTCTCTATTTAACATGATTATTGTTTTAATATTTTTGTTGCTTGGAAACATTAATATCCCCGTTTTCATATTAAAATATGGAATTCTTGTTGAAATTGTGAGTAACAAGTGGAAGCCCCAAGTATGGAAATTTGTCCATATAGTATAAAATATTCTCTTCAGAGATTTTATCACTTTTAAGAAAAATTTTCTTAAAATATCAAGTAAAAATCAATTTAAAGCGCTTGGAATTAAAAGAGTATTTCTTCCCATTTTACTAATGGAATTACTTCTCTTTTTGTGAAACGCTATTCTTAGCTTCTCGGATCTGTTAAATTGAACAAAATTTTGCTCTATAAATTTTGTTACTTCAGTTTCTGAACTTGACATCTTCGCTAATGTGTACAAAAGGGGAAAAGTGCCCATTTTTAAGTTTTTAGTAATCCTAGATAATTTTTAATCTCTGTTTATCAATATCGTTGAAAATAATTGTTTTCTTTATTCAAGTAATATTCATCATATATTTCCTCCAAAAATCGATATGCCTGGAACAGGAATATAGAAAAGTTAAACTCTGACTCTTTTCAATTGAGTATATTTCTTTAATTTGCATAATTAAGGCATTAACGAAATTTTTAAATTACTCTAAAATTTAAAATCTTTATTAAAACGATTCCAAAAGAGAAAATTCCACAAAAGGTATTAAAATAATACACTTTAAAAATTACTGAATGAAACACAGAAACAAGAAATATCATTAGAATTAAATAATTAATAAAAAGAGAAACAAAATGAGCCAAATTTATAACCATTAATGACTTTTCATCCAACACAAACAGTGTTTTCGCATTCAATTAAGCGTCTTGCAGCATTCCATAAAACGCAGCATCAATTTTTAATTTGTTGTATCTGAAAATGATATCTTTTAAAAGAACTCTTTTTACTGAAATAAGGACATTATCTATTTTAAATAAAGAAAACGAGTTTAAATTAGATAAAAAAATGGCGTCAACTTAAAATTGTAAGGAGTTTATATTTTCAAATGCTAATGAAATGTAGTAAAAGAAGATGAGTATAAGAATCGAGACGAGGTTCTTTACTTTTGTCGATTTTTAAGCAGAATAATTATCGAATTTTTATGTCAGCTTTATTCAAATTCTTAATATCCTGTGATTACTTTGGGAATTGCAATAAAGAATTCAAAACGTTTTTAATATCTCTCTTTTTAAATTAAAGATTAATTTATCTTCTTTATTAATGAATTTTTTAAAGGATTTTGAAGTTATTTTCAATGGCAAAGAGCTAAAATTTATATTGGTGCAGTTTTAGATTTATGGTCTTAAAGGAATTTTTATTTGAAAAGAAAAAAAAATTATATTTAATATTTAAATGTATGGTTGTAATTTTCTTACTTTATAAAAACATGATATTCAAACACATCTTTTTTATAAATAATGAAATGTTTTTAAAACCTTTGTTTTATTAACAGCGCAAGTAATAAACAGAATCTGAACTGAGCATGCAAAATAGCCTTTTTAGCGTTGTTCTTATTAATGAATTTGATTGCTATTATAAATAGCACTAATGAGCACAAAAAAACGTAAGTAGACTTCCAAAAAAATCAGCTTATTCTTATCAATCATATCAATAAATATAGTCATCATATTCCTAGACCTACATCATATATAATGCGGAGAAGAATTAGCTCTTTTCTACTGGTATTTCCTGACTCCCATATTATGTTTCTGTAAAAAAAAGTTATTTAAAACTAAATTTGCAATATAGTTGTTTATCTCTCCCCCCAATGCATTTTAATATATCTTATTGACAAGCTATTCAAAACAATATCAAATGCATAAAAATATAATTTATTCCCATAATAAACGAAAATAGTGAAACGTTAAAAACAACATGCAGCTTAGAATCCCTTTGAGTACCCAATTCAATCTTAATCTTTTTTAAAAGTAATTTACGAAAGACTAATTCTCTCTCTCTCCTCCTCACCCCAAAAAATAATGCACTAAAATCAGATTTCTATTTGAAAAAAAATAATGCGTTTTATTTCAAACTAATCGAAATATAGTTCACTCATTGGAAATATTTCCATTAAAACTCAAGCTTTCAGATTATTAAATATCATATAAATAACTCTTTTGTTTCATTGCTTTAAGTGAGTGAAAAAAATATTTTCAGATGTATGTTACGATAAGGTCATGAACTTCATTATATTTGTTTTTATAAATTTATTTATTTATATTTCAAAGCAAGGCATTTTTTTTTTGTCATTTGCACAGTTTTGCCCAGTTTTTTGGGACAGCCAAATATTTTTCAAAGGAAATAATAACCGATAGTTTTATATTTAACACAGTTCTTAAATTGTGTTAAACATAAAATAAATTTAGCTAGGTAAATTGATATTAGATTTTGAAATCTATCTACGATTCATTTTTGTAAATCAGAGAAAAATGTACAAAGGGTTTAGTTTATAGTTTTGAATTTTGCTCTATTTTAATTCTCATATTGATATTCTCTTTAAATGATTCTATTTGATGAAAAATGATAAAGTAATTTATTCTTGTGCTGCCTCATAAAAAAATATTGTTACGAATAATATTGTTTTGATATTTATACTTAACATTATTCTGACTGAAAAGTATACATTTTCAGAAAGTATACATTTTAGAATTACATTGGACAACTAATATCACGTGACTATTTCAATCATGAAATAAAGCCAGAACATAAATCCTCAGTAACAACAACAACAAAAAAAAAACATATGCTTACTCAATAAATGAGCATCTGTCAAAAAGTCCAAAATAAAATAAACAAATACAATGTCCACATTTTTCTCTTAGAGAATAATTGTACAATCTGCTACGCAAAACAAATATTTTCCATTTATTTTTGCAAGTTAAGGTCGACAGCAATTGTTATTCTGAATAGAAAAACCTCCACAAAAAAGGTATTTCCATAAGTTTCTGCAATATCGAAAGTAGTTTAAGTTCCCTTTTTTTTTCTTAATGTTCGTATAGTTGTTTTTTTATGATGGAGGAATTTAGACTCGATAACTTAAATTCTTCGCGCTGATAACTACTTAAAGGTTTCATTGTTTTAGGCTGACTATCCAAATAGCTATAATTACATACGTCTTTTTTTGATATTAGGGTCTCTTTAATAAGGAGTTTTATATTAAAACATATAATCTTATTTTATATTAGATAATTTATAAAATACTATATATTTTGAACGTTCATGTCAAACGTTTAAAAATGTGAATGTATATTGTAAGTTTACCAAAGAAATTTAAAGCACAAAAGGTTTTTCAGTATTTGCAGAAATAGTTTGAGTTAAATAAAATTATATGTATGGAGTCGTAATTTTTGATACCAGTATTATTATTTATATTAAAGCTTTTTTTTTCAGAAATATTATATATAGTTTCTAACCATTTTTAAGATATACCTGTGTCATTCTTTTTTCGTTTGAAAAAAAAATTGGTGAAACACATTGATAATTGTCTAAATTTTCTTTTTAACTGTGGTAAGCTCTGTTCAATAAAAAATACCCTTTTTAAAAAGTGATATAAAAATTAAGAAAAATTCAAGTCAAATGTTGTTTGCAGTTTAGTTGTAAAGAATACATAATGCCTATTTTACGATAATGACGCTACTACTATAGCCTTGCCAAATGGCCAAGAATGCATCGCTTCCTTTTTGCCTAAGCTAAAAGTAGATGCGATTCTACAAAATAGAGAAATTTTGTTTTTATTGTAAGAAAATGTACAATCGAAGTCTATGAGGTATAATGAAGAATCTGTCACTTCTTTTTACAGCTAGAAAGTTATTAAAATATTTTTAAACTCCTTTTTTT
>JAPMOQ010045887.1:1386839-1406923 GCA_026543055.1 Argiope trifasciata | reverse complement strand
TCCATTTCTTGATCAACAAAATTAAAATGAAACCAACTAGGTCGAAATCGAAATTAAAACTCAATTCAGAATTACACGCAAAAGTTCACAAAATGAAAGGTACATGAATAAGAACCAAATAATGAAAAGTAAATGAATAAGAATCCAATAATGAAATAAATCTACAATACAATATTCAAAGAGTATTTAAACGAAACAGAAACCCATGAGAAATTAATAAATGTCTGTACTCATATATATTATGAATATTTAAATGAAAATGTAATTAAGAAAAATGACTGGCTGGCTTTATGCAATTTTAATATTACCGAAAATTATATATTTAATGGTATTGATTTTTATAAACAGGTTAAAGGTATCCCAATGGGTACAGCTTTTTCAAGTGCTTTAGCTAACATTTTCCTTCATTACTACGAGAAAAAAATAATTAATAATTACTTAATAAACGGTTGGCGATTTATTAATGATTTAATTTTGATTAACTTGGATAATACCAATATTGTTACTAACTGCTATCCTAAAGAATTAACTTTAAAAGAAACAAATAGTGATAATCTTGAAGCTACTTATCTGGATTTAAGGATAAAAAATGCTAATGAAAAAACAATAGTCGGTATTTATGATAAAAGAGACGAATTCATATTTAATATAATTAAACTCTGTAATTATCACTCTAATCTTAACTCTAAAATTTTCAAAAATGTACTTTTCTCACAATTTAATAAAATTAAAACAATTTGTAATAACAAAATTTCTTTTATAAAAGCAACAAATAGTTTTATTAAAAATTTAAACAATAATGATTTTCCCAAAAACTACTGTAATATCAATATTTTAATAAAAAAAGAAATAATGAAATATTAGTGAAATAGATGGCGCTAAAAAATCACATTTATGTTTAGTTGCACGGTGGTGTTGTTATTGTTAAAGAATGGCGGATTCTAGCGAACAGGTCAGGGAACTGATTTTCTTAATTTTGTCATTAATTATGATCTTTCTTATATGGTTTTACCTTTTGTATATATATTTGTTTCATTTGTTGATGTTTTGCTTTGTTTTTGTCTTTTACTGTTGGAATTGGTATGTCTCTTTTGCTTTCATCTTCGGGGGATTTTTCGGGCCACGAGGCGTCAGTACTTTCGGCCATTGTCCATCGACGCCTCACAGAAAAAATTCCCTGTTTAAGAATCCTTGCTTGAAAGTGGCTCCTGACGAAGTTTTCAGGCCGGATTCCTTTTTTATTGACTATTTTTACTGACTATTTTTTTCTAATGATTTTTCTATTGATTATTTTGATTAGGTTATTTTATTTTGTTAATTTATATATATATATATATATATATATATATATATATATATATATCAGTGTTGAAATTTTTCTGCCCTTCAGTAATAAGGTGACCACGATTTCTAAAACTCACATCAAAATAGATAAATACAATTTAGAATATGACGTTAGTACCGGATTTGTATTAGGGTAATAAATCATTTACTGGATTAATTAAAAAAATTTCAGAAACGTATTTTATCAAATAGGTTTGAGAAATGTGTGCACTAAAGTTATTACAAAAAATATAAAATAATTTAGACACAGAATAATTACGGTTGTCTATAATATAATGTAAAAAGTCGTAATATAGTAAAACAAGAAAAGACAAAAGTACCAAACGACAGGATAAAATTCATAAAAAGAAAAAAATTGAAAATAAAATTAGTTTTTATAATTATTGTAAAAGTCAACTGATAAATAAATCCACTAATATAAAAATTCTCGCATTTTTGAAAACTAAATGTTATTAATTTTGCCTCATATATAAAAATATTAACACGAAATATTTTCGCATTGATGAAATTAAGAAATTTAATCGTTCGCATATAAATAATTTACCAATCAAGATACGATGAATGTTAGAATTTAACCTTGACTCTTAATAGACGAAAATCAATATGTAATTGAAATTGCACTGCGTGAATCCGGTTTCCAGCAGAAATGATGAACGTGATTTGCAGAATTTGGTCCAAAACATGTATTGATAAAGTGGAATAGAGTTTCAATTAATTAGATTAATTAAAAGGAGTACAACCATTAACTGCATTAGTTGTTCCAAGAGAAACTGTTTATCCTGATTGACTAGATGTTGCAGGCCGAAATTTAAGGTTGCATGAAAATTAAATGCATTTTGTAGATTGTTCATATCAGAAAATTCTAACAGAAACGGTATAAAATTTACTGAAAGTAATTGCATACGTTTTGTATGGAATGAATGTATAATGACTGGAAACTCTAAGCCAGTATGTCTGATGATTTCCGTCAGCACTTGAAGTTTGTAGTTGTAATAAATCTTTAATTTCATAGAAATGCAGTTAAAAAGATGAGAGCACTTTCCGATAACTAAAATATACAAATAAAATATTTTAAATTATTTGTGTGATCAGAATCTTAAATTTGGAACAAATACAATAAATTAACTCTGATTTAACAGATCTTAAGTAAAATTATGTCACTTCAAAACATCATTGTCAAAAGGAATATTCGCAGAATATATATAATCACGAAAAAATGAGTAAAATTTTCAAAATTGTTTTTTTTTCAATACAGTATGATGATTAATGTTTTTTATAAGACATTAGTTCAGATTTAATCAGTAAAACTACTTGAGATACTGTCATCAATTGTCTGAAAGATTTGCTACTAATGCACGTGCACATAGTACGTTGACTTAGTACATAGTACTTAGCACTCTGATAATTCCTCTCGGGCACCCTTCAAGACAGAACATCATTTTGACACTTTATTTATTTTTCAGTTTTGATTGTTAGATATGTCTACAGAATGGTAAAAAGACTGAATTAATTTTTTTAATTTTAAATTTAAAACAATTGTATTTTAATTTATTTTTTAGAATGGTAAACAAGTTCTAGTATTAAGTTCATAGTTAGGAATATAAATACTTTTAAGAATGCAAAAGTGTTAAAATTTAATATAGATATACAATTTTATTGAAAGACTGCAGAGTTTTCATTAATTTCTAATCTAAAAGTGGCACTTTATCTTTTAACTGTAAGTTTTTTGTTTGTTTAAATTCTCAATTTTAGACAGAATTGTGGGCATACCGATTATGCTAATTGGACAAATTAATCATATGCATCAATTGATACAAGAAAATACATTGATTTAAACACAATAATGTTTAAATCTGTTTTATTTGGAAACTTCTATCTTATTATCTCAGACAATCAAATTTCATATTGCAATTTTCATGCAGAATGGATACGAAAGAGATGTAGGAAATATCCATGATCATAATATAGAATCTTTACTAACAAGATTGATGCCTGTGTTGTATTTGCTTGTATATGTGCATTAGAACTCCACAGGCTAAGCCATTTGAGTAGCAAATTTGGTATACACATTCTTAATAATAAAAATGTGCACATCGGAAAATTTTCTTTAAAATTCGAAATTTTGAAATGTTTTCTTGTTAACTTCTGAAGATAGATTTAAGATAGCAGAATATTGTTTTTGATATCTTAAATTTAAAAAAAATAATCATTTATGATACCAGCTGTCTTGTTATTAGTTTCATTACAAAAGTAGAATTTAAATCATTGGTACTTTTCCGTTACACGGGCTCAAGATGTTGCCAACGTGAGAAAAACACGACTCAAGCCACCAAACGAAGCGAATGACAAAACAAATGTCGCCAATGTGTACAAAGCGCGAACAAAGCAGCTGTGAAAACGTGCTCGAAAGTGAAATTTGACGTAATTTTTCATTGTTGGCGAATTTTCGGTGATTTACCAAATCATTTTCTTGGTGCTATTAATAATGTTTTATGACATATTTCTTCTTTGTTGATAATTAAGATACGAAATATTGGTTTATTTTTCAATGGTTAATAAGTTTGAGTTTTATATATACCTTTAAGAAAATTTCTGAAGGTTTATATTTAAATAATGGTTTAAATTCGATATTTCAAAATCAAGCAAATGGTTAAAAAGTTTTTAACGAATTCCTATTTTTGAACATTGTTATTTTTCATGTGATGAAGTTGCTCGGATGATGTTATGACATAATGAATACTTGCAAGATTTCTGAAATATTAGAATTAAACTTCTATAAAAATCAAAAATTTAATAATATTATGCTAATCCATACTAAATAGTTAATTCCAGTTTTTATCGATTATCGATCACTACTTACTAATTGGTCATAATAGGTGCTATCAGTAAATAATAATGAATTCGAATTAACAATATTTTGAAAATATAAGAAAATCTGGGAAAATGCTTCAAGTTTCATTGAAGAAGAAATTTCTATATTGCGAATTCATGGGCAAAATATGTCGGCTACTTCGTATCTTAAGAATAAGCTATATCTTACTTATACCGCGGTTTCAACATATACCCAAAGAAAAGCATAATGTAATATTCCCACTGGAGAGAAATATATATGTATGTATATTTTGAATTCGATAAAGAAAAGTCTTTATATACATTTTTTCCTTTCAGCAGAGAAAATTACCCTAAGAATTTTTGCCCTTCCTTTTGGTCATTTTATTCAAGATGCTGTTTTCTCGAGAATCCTCAAGTAAATGTTGGAAAGGCAATATGCTCTGTTTACAGTGTGTTTTTATCGGAGGATATTGAAGTGCTCTTTGTACCGAAATGAAAAGTTTGGGACACAGAATATTTGGTATATCTGATGCTTGCCTGGAAATCGGACAGTTAAATTTCTTTTTCTAGAAATTCTTTTATGCAAAGTGAACAAAAATTAACATAAACCTCATGTTCAAACAAACTGTTTTAGACAAAGTTATAGATTTTTAATACTGCTTCTCAAAGCAGGTAGTCATAGAAAGGGAGATAACCTTAGAATCATTTTTAATAAATTAATCCGTGACAAAATTAGTAGCCAAGATACCGATATTCTAGAAATATCGACAAACTTTCATAGAAGCGGAAGCATACACACGAGTTTTTACCCTATCTTTAGGATTTCGGCAGTAGACCAATTTTTACACTGAACACCGTTTTATTGAGTTTCTATCTAATTACCAATATGCAGATGGTTGTAGATTTTTGCTGATACTGTCTTTATGAACGCATGGGCTGTATTTAACTATTTATGATTCATGTTTTATTGTTAAGTAATAAGTCATTATTCGCTATTTAACATGCTAGAACTTGTAACACGCCCAACTGAGTGATTTCCGAGAAAGAACACCATTTTCAATAATAATTTATTATTATTATTATGACTGCTTGGTTATTTTATTTCTTACTGACCTTATATCTTGATTACCTCATTACGTTGATTACATTGTTACAGAATATTATGCTTTTATTTTGATTTCCTTCTATTAATCCAATAATTATTTCATATTTGTTATACAATTCTAAAAGTGTGTCGAAAAGAAAATGGGAAAAGTATATAAGCATATAAGGAAAAGTATAAGGTTTAATGTATAGTTCGTAATTCTAAATATTATTGAATTTTTAAAGTTAAATCGTTTGAACAAATCTTCATGCCAATTATTCCATCAGACATTACAGCTTTTTCATTTTAATTCTCCTTGCATATATTCTGTTCATTGTACATATCAACTCTTCTGAAGGTGACAAGTAACGTCTTAATATTTTTATACCTGGTTTATCTCTAAATTTAAAGGTTTTGTACCTTCACGTTCTATTTGTATTTTAAACTGTATAAATATTAGAAAGGCGATTTTTACAGCTTTGAAAAAATGAAAACAAATCCTCAAATATTTTATAAAACAATAAAAAGGAATTCAATTTCATTTACAACAATGGAAATATTTTTATAAAAATATATACATTTAAAAGTATGTTTAAAATTTTATTAGTTCTAGACCAAAGAAGGTTGCAGCATCTAAAATGTTATAATTGACAATCAGTTCTGACAGTTCGAGTTTTCACGAAAATTATCAAAATATAGTTTTTTTTAATTAATAAATCTTTTTTAAATACTCCTACCCTCTAAATCTTATCTGGATCAAACTATCTGGTTTTTAGAGCTTCCACACAGAAGCACGCACACATTTATTTTTAATATTATTAGAGATTGAGAGTGCTGAAACGATTAAAATATCTCGTTGCCACTGCGAAAGACATAACTTAAGTATATTATGATGAGGGTAAAATTCGGATTAAAGCATCATCATCCTCTTGAAATGGAATTACTCATGTAAAAGCTTTTAAAAAGAGGATACATGATTATCTCCATAAAGAATTCAAATTCAAGATTTTGATGAGTTATTATTTTAGAAGCCGTGAGTGCAAAGAGATAATTTTGTTTAACCCTTTTAATTTCCTTTTTTCATCATTGGAAAATCCAATTAAAAGTGACGCAAATTCTTTTTCTTTCTGATAGTAAAATTTTACTCGATCATGTTTTTGACGAAATAAACTCTTTAGGAAAACCCTGAGTGGTTGTTTTGTTTTCTTTTAATGGCGTAAAAACCATACTTAGCCATGCTGCGCAAAAAGAATAAAGTCAGAATGGATTTGCAAACAAATTATTACTTCTGGATTAAGTATGAGACAAAGGCCCATTTATAACTTCGGCATATTTGGTATGTAAGTGTTTCAGAAAATTTCACTTCTGAATACTTCAGAATTAAGACGACATCTATTTTCGTGCAGACTGTTTGTCAGTCAACGCAATCGTATGCATATGAAAATACGATGGCATACACTTAGGAAAATGAGGTAAGATAAATTTTTTATGTGTTTGAACAGTAAAATTTCGCTGCTTCAATCAAAACTACAGAATTATATCAATTTCTTTTATACAATCATACATCAGGAAAACGTTAGGTATGAAATTTGTCTAGTCATAAAATTTCTCATATTCTCATTTCTTTCCAATTTCATCATATTTGAAGAATCTTAATACAAAACTGGACCTAACAAATTATAAGTGTTAACATTATAATATAAACAAACACATATAAACAAAACATTTATCAAAATCTATTTGCACTTGGTGTTTCTAAAGTTGCTGAATACAATTCTAGGCGCTTAGCTTTAAAAATGAAAAACTCTGTATTCGAGATAAAAAATTTGTATTTATACTTTTAAAAATAACTTGCAAAATAAAGTGATCAGGGTTGAAATTATTTGAACACAATTATTGCAATATTTGTTATTGCAATTATATTATATATTATTATATTATTGTTATTCAATTATATATTATTAACAAATATTTACAATATTTGTTATTGCAAACAAGCAATTATTGTTACTAAAGACACTGGTACATATCCGCTGACGATATCAGCGATACAAGTCGCGTTGATGCAGTAGCGTCTGAAGGTAAAGGCACTTCATATGCAGGGGAGACTCACCCACTCAATTGCGCAATCTCTTTTTACATGGGGGGGGGAAACTTTCGCACACCTCTTGGATAGAAAACGGGACTCTAGCATTCATGCCGGAACCATTATAGTTCGAATTTTGAAGATAGAAAATGCATGCTCAAAACAGGACTCGAACCTGAGACACCCAGATCACGGAGAAGACGTGTAACCCTAGGATGTGGGTAAAAACAAGTAGTTCATTGAGCAAATCTAATTTTTTGACCACCTATTATCTTCCAAAAATTATTTGCAATTTTTTATTTCCGCTTAAAAAATGCAAATTACTTTTCCTACAACGTAAGGGTAGAATTTACATGTATAAGTATGCAAGATAATAATAAATAATTATAATTCCATACTAAATAAATTTGCAAAACAGGCTTTAATAAGTGTTAAAAATAACAAAATTAGTTGTAGAAATTAACATGCAGCTAACTTTTCATACAAACTGGTGAAGTCTATATGGAAATCAATAAAATACGAAATGTTTATTTGTGCGCATTTCCATTTACAGAAGAATTAAAAAAGAATGACTAATAATATGATTTTATTATTTTCTTTAAATATTACAGGGTTTTGTAAAGGAATTCCTACTCTTTTGTTGTGATGAAAGACGATACGTCATTAGAAATTACAGATTTCGAAAATCAATGAAAAATATGAAGAAAAACATCCGTTTCTTGGAATAATGAAATTCGATTTAGTGATTGTGGCGTTCAAAAAAAATCTTTGATAATTTGTGAAGTCATTAACTTACAGTTAATTATCCCCGGTCGACGAAATGAATGACCACAGACTGAGTTGAAGATAAATGAATTACCAAGAACTTTCAGGTTGCTATTAACTAATTTTAAATCGCACATGAAACTTTGCTTCACTTTGAATAAACTTGAGATTCATTGTGAAAATTCTAATTAAATTTCGGTCTTTTGGAGTGGCACCTTCTAAATTTAATGGTGTTTGTACGAGACAGAGAAAAGTAATGCAAGACGAGAAATTGCAAACTTATCCGTGAAATTATAATTAATTTTGAGGATTGTTTAGAGGATGGAAAATTCCACTTTCAGCCTGAGAAACTGGGCACACAAGAAATATATGGAGAATTTTAACTGAAGTTGAATGCATGATTTAATCTTAAGTAATTAAAATCTATGTGAAATGAATGCGGCAACGACAAACGATATTAAATTAAAAGAAGATATTATAAAATTTTATGACGCAATTAATTTATAATCTATGCTCATGGAAACATTGCATTTTTAAAAACATTATCGTTTGGGGAAAAGTGTAATTCTAATTCTATGCTAAAATAAATAATTTATTTTTTAAATATTATCGTTTGAAAAAAAAAAAATGCGAATTTATTCATTTTATGAAATATTGTTATATTTATAATGAATATTAGATAAACGTTGTAATTTGATTGAAAAGTTAGATCAACATTTATATTACATGTATTCGTAAACTTAAATGAACTAATTTCGGAGGAACATTTGAAACTGTTTTTTTATGATCAAAATATTTTTTATTATCCCCAAAATGATTTTATAAGATAGTCTCACAATCATGGACACGATCCTGCATTCTCTGAGATAAGACATTCATAACGAAAAAAAAATATCGTTCATAATATTTTATAAAGTAGATTATTTCATCTAGAGCTACAAATTTGGCGGGATGTTACATTGTCAGTACTATAAACAGAAGGTAATTTCTCAAATTTCCAAAGGTCTTTTTGTTTAAATTAATACACAGTTTAACAATAACTATCTTTAATAACGTTTGACTATTTTTACTCTGCAATTCTGTTATTTCTGGGTATTTTCGTCTAATTTTATTAATTAAAAAAATGCAGCATGATTTGTAACACTACTTTTCATTACTTTACAACTCAACATCATTGCAATTTTATGAAATCAGCTCTTTTGTGTACGCTATAACTGCTATATATTTAGGAATGAATTTAACAAACAATAAAAATAGTCGATTTAAGATTTAAAATGTTTTTTTTTTTTTACTTATTATAACGACCCTTTTAAATTCATTCGCTTTTTACACTTATTTCTTAAAAATATTTAAAAATTGTTTTGAATTGTTTGAATATCTGGTATTATTTATGAGTGAATGCTTTACTACGAACAAAGAACCCATGAAGGTAGACCAAACAGGATAGAGAATTGAGGTTACATTGTCCACATCCACCCGCTAATTAAGATTTTATAGCTAGAAATTTGTAAAAGATAGAATTCAATAATTATACATAAATGTTTCTATTTAAACCTGAATAACTTATTAAATAGAAAATGAAGCAAAATAACTGAAATATAGAAATGAATTATGCTGCTTTTTGCCCTTAATTTTTACTGATCTAATTACTCAAACGTTATTAACAATACTTTTGAAAAACAGTTGTCATGTCAGAAAATTTGAATTTATTGTTGAAAACAGTTCCAAAATGTTTGTAAATCATTGTTCATAATTTTTCTATCATCTACTTATAATATACAATAATTAATAGGCAATGCAATATTTTCATTTAGAAGTTAGCAGCCTTCTACATTTTTAACCTGTAAAGATTTTACTGAAATAGAAATGTCCCAATATTTCATTTAGGAGTGGTTTCTTTACCGCAAAATTTTAACCAACTCATCAAAAAGTATCGATATTTTTTTCCTTATTTTAATAATACTTCACATGGCGTTATAAAATACTTATTAACTGTCTTTATTAAATTATACAGCAAATATTTTATGTCCTTTCATGCAGCACAATCTCAAAAACTATAAAAAATTGTTTTACATTAATATTAAAATACATTTTAAACATTATAAATATGCTTTAATGAATAGTTGGTCTTTTAAAATTTCCAGAAAATCAATAACTACTTTTATTTGAACTTTTATCTATAGTATTAATACCTGGATGTGAAAGAAAATTAAAAGAGACCGCTTTAAAAAAATGAAAAAACTTTACGTCAGTAAATGTCAGATAGTTGAGAATATATTCTTTTTCATTTTATTTATTTATTTATTGCAATTTATCTTGCGACTTTTACAAAATACGCTTGAAATTTTCTAGAATCGAGAAAATTAGAATTTAGAATATAAATAAATCATCACGTACACATTCAGAAACATATTAAAAATTCCTTTTCATCACGTATTATAAACATTCCAATGTTTACCATTCTTTTGACTTTACTATTTGCCGACAGTTTCATGATTTATTCCTTTACTCACAATTCTAGAAATTCAAATGAATTTGTAATATTCTAACACTGTGTGATGATCAATTCTCACAAGATTCTCATTATTATTTTAAATACATTAAGAATAAATTATGAAGTTTCCAGAAATTTAGACAGTCTTCATCATAAACTAGAAATTTATCTTTCGATCATCTAACAGGAAACTACATATTTGACTCCACCTATACTTGTTTTTACTATCGGTTTAATTACATAAATTAAATAGTGTTAAAACTATAGTACAGATGATTTTTTTGCGCATTTTATACGACTTATCTTATTTCAAGTTGGTATACATGGGATTTTATTATCTATTTTTCATTTTATTTTTGTTTCTCTGAAGTTCTGGTTTTCAAATTGAGGCAATTTTGAGGAGGTTTTCTTTTTTTTCAGTTATATTATTTTAATTTTTTTAGAAAGTGGTTAATTATTAGATTAATTAAATTCTGAAGCCCCTTGAAAATTAAATTTGTAATATGTATATAAATAAATTATAAAATAAAAATTAACAAGTCGATTGATTTAAAATAAAAAAAGGGATTAGGCATTTATTAGAGTTTATTACCGATAATTATGAATACTCAAGTGATTACTTTTTGACATAATCGCCACAAATATTCAGGCATATCGTCAAATCAGTAAATCGTCTCCTGCCCACTCTTCAAATATAGTTGCCATCAGAATTATGGAATGGATCTTAATATTCCTTTGAAAATTTTCCTTGAACTGAAATCATTACTTTGGTATTCCAGCCCTTTATTTACTTCAAGAAAATAATGAAAATCACTCCGCTTTAAATCGTATTCTCCTATGACAGTAGAAATATGTCATTCGACGAATCCGGTTCGGTAGTATTAACGTCCGGTTTTAATGCAACATAAGAATTATTTCAGGACATAAGGATTTAACATATCAGCATGAGGATTATTATACGGACTTTGTAATTTTGAATCATGGTCTGCTGACAAAGATGACTCCTGAACTATCACCATCTCATCAAACTTTCACACCTGCGGGTAAACGTTTGGCTTGACGGATTTAATCTTCACCAGAGCAAATATGAACTCTTTAGCAGAGTCAAGTTTAGTTTAATTATAGTAAAGTTCCATTAGGAAGCAGCACTAGGGCTATTTTAGGATTGACCTCGTAATTTTGACTCGTGGTCAGACGACGAAGATGACGCCTGAGGTGGCACCCCTCCCTCTCCAAACTTCCACACCACATCAACGGGATGACATTTGGCCCCAACGGATTTAACGTGCACCAGACCAGCTTACATGGCGATTCTTCGGTGGAATCGCGACTCGAGCCTGCAACCCTCCGGCTCCGAAGCCGAGACCTTACCACCAGGCCACCGTGGATAGCGCAGAATCAAGTCTCGAGCCTAAAAACTCTCCGTTCCTGAGGCCATACCGCGAAGCGCTTCCTACTCAAGTCAATCAAATTGTTCCATAAAAATCAGTGGATGCCGAAAACGAAAAAAAAAATCCATCATTTATTAACAGCATTCATAGCAGAAAGAAGTATTCTAGACCAAAGATATCTAGATCTTTATAGGGAAATATCTAGATCTTTAATAGGATTATAGCGAAAAATAATCCTGTTTGTACTTAAAAACTTTGATAATAAGTGTGTTATTTTTCTGATCTTGTCTTTTTTCTTTATCTTCAATGGAACATAAGAATGCAGGCAAAAGAAGCCTAGCCTGTTCATGTGATGAATGTCTTCACGGGGATTATGTTTAAAGTAATCACGTTTGTACTTAACTTTGACAATGAACTCCTTTTTTCTCGAAATTCTGTTTCATTTGTATCTTTGATGGAACATAAGATCATAGGAAGAATAAAACTAACCCAGAGAGTCTGAAACGTTATGAGAAATGTCTGAATCTCCTCAATGACTATGCCAAAAATAATCAAGTTTATACATAAGCTTTTATAATAAATGCGTTTTATTCCCTGATGTTCTTTTTATGATCCATCGAAGATCCAGTAAAGAATAATCCTCGTATAATTCAGATAATTTCACAATATTGTATAACATTTAGATTATCGTACCGTCTCGTTTAGATCAATACTACATCTTGAACAACATCAAAATAAACCAGATAAAATAATTACAAGTCATTTTATTTAAAGCGGGTTTTTAATATAACAAACGCATTTTTTATCACAGCTATGTAAAATACGAATACTTTTATCCATGGAATATATTTTCCAGTGACAATACAGAATACTTTTTTCAAAAAAAGAATAGATGAAACTTGTATTCATGCTATTTCTTCTTTTGATTTCTTTCTTCTCCAAACGGATACAGACAATAATAGAAATATTTATGCTATTTCTATTGTATCTGGCGTTTTTCAACTTCACAATAGAGTTATAAAAGACAGCCATACCAAAAAAAAGTGGGGGAGGGAGTCTTTTGAAAAAAAAAAAAATACAGAAAGTCAACAACGGATTTTGCTGTCATGAAAAATTCATTGGCACACAATTGCCTTTTACTGTCTTGCAGGAATTTTATTTCTCTACTTTATTTGTGGAACTAGATTGGGCGATATCGGAGAGCATTAAAATGAAACTATGGGTATTTTTAAAATTAAAAATAAGTATTATTTTGGTGTATAATAATTGGCATAAACAAGATAATAATTAAAATTAACAACACCTTCTAATTCTTCATTTGCATATTGATATTTTTACTGGCTATTACCCATTATTATGGAATTCATTTAAAAAAAATTTTCCTTTTGTGATTAGATAACAATAAACTAAATAGATTTAATGAAAACCATTTGCTCTTATTTACATCAGATATAAATTAATAAGAAATGAAAGCATAAATGAAACTTATTTCAGAATTATTGCCCATAGCAACCCGTTTTTTTTCACATTGCCCATTTTTTCATCTTGAATTTTAATCAAGCTATTAAGTATTTTTATGGAAAAATAAGCTGGGATTTAAATAAACCATAACAATAAAAATAATATAAGATTATACATTAATAAAATTTAGAAATTAATTAAAAATAAAGGTCGTTGGAAATGGAATTAGCATTATTAAAAACACTTTTGGGGGGCTTTTAATATTATCATTTTAGCTTGATAACATTTTGATAGATAAAGCTGAAAGAAACTCAGAGTTGTTTATTTGATGACAATTAACTTGAGTTATAATTTCATTAACTATTGTGATTAATTAAAACTTACACTAAGGCATAAAAAAGCAAAGAATATCAGGCATAGATAAAAACTTAAGGATATTAGTTTAGAAAGTCATGCAAACGAATATTCCATTTCATATGTTATTGGAAACCAGAGGAAACAATCTACGGCGTAATAACTCTTGTTAAGAATTTTATTTCAAATTCGTATTAATAGTAAAATAAAGAAGTTAAATCAACATAAAAAAGATAATAATAATGATAGAGGACAGCATAATAATGATAGAGGACAAAAATTTAATTAAAATATTCACACATGATACACGATATAGATTTATAACTTTACAGTGCTTATTCAGGGGCCACGTTGAAATGATGATGATGTGCTATCGCTAAGATGGTTGGTTTCGCCACCCTGGGGGGTGTACGAAAAGGTAGAGTCTGGCTCCTCCCATCGATGAAGGGAGGTACTTCCTTAAGGAACTGTTAAACCGTAACCGGTGATAGCCCTTAGTACTCAACCGCAGTTCCAGCCAGTATTGCTGTTGCGGCGATCTAGTGATTAAGTATTTATTATGTGTCTTCCATTGGTTAGGAGGAGTCAGTGATATGACTTATACATTAATATATATCTACACCGTATAGTACTAACAAAACATCGTACAGTAATAACAAAACATTCATTAATGACTGGATGAAAGATAAAGTCAAGAACTTTATTGCTTAGTTAAAAATAATTAAGTGAATGAATAATTATAATTCAATAATAGTAGTATGAAATACTTTTATTTAAAATTATTCGTTTGAAAGGAAGAACGAAATCAAGATGAATCTAAAAAGAATATTTGTTTATTCGATATTTGCTATAAATAAAAAAAAAATCTAATTTTTTTCAAAATGATACATATATTTTGTATATAAAAATGCTATATTAATAAAACTTCCATTATGATATATCCAAATTTTATCCTTGATATTTAATAATAATATGTAGCTTTTCATTAGATTATTGAGGTCTAAAAGTTATTGTGATAATTATGTATGTCACTAGTTAACCTTTTAAAAAGCAAATTTTTTCTAATCATTGTATATTAAAATGTTTTTAGAAAAGTGATTGTCTTAAGAAAAGAGATTCATTTAGCTTATTAGATACATTTATTTTGATTAATTAAGTAGTTAGGTTAATTAATTACTAAGAAATAAAACAACCGTGTTGCGTGATATAAAGGACTGAAACATCTAAATCACCAAAGTTCTGTAAAATTTGTTAGAACTTATGCCAACCAAAGCGACTTCATACGACAATTGATAAATTTGGTGGTAAGTATACATCCCATGACTCTAGAACGGGTTAAATTCATCCAACAATATGGAAATATAATTTTAAGAAACAGCTGAAAATTAAAAGCAGGAAAGATGGAAAAAATTTGGACAAAGAGAAAAGCAAGAAATTATTAAAGTAAGCGTTGTTAATATATTAAAAAAAGGGGTATTTTGTAATTAAATTTTCTACAAAACTCCCCAAGGTAAACACAAAACAATTCATTATATTACTGTGCCAAAGAAGCAGTGTAGTGTAAGAAATTCGTAGTCTGTTTGCACTAAAAACAAAAACAAAAATATAATCAAGTAAAGAACTTGTTTTCAATAAAAATGCACTTACAACCTTGTAAGAAAATAATGTTTTGAAACAATTATAGCATTACCACAGAATTTTTTTTTTCAAAACATAAACAAACAAGTTTTAAAAAAATTATATTCTACTTATGTAGAATGTGTTGCGAAAACTCTTGAAGAAAATAATTTAAAGCATTTTTTTTGTCATGATGAAAACATACGATATAATCGCATTTAGAGATGCATGCACTTGAGACCTAGATATGAAGTCGATTGTAAACAAATTTCTCCAAGAGTACAGACTTCAATCAAATCAGTTCAATGTTCCTATTATTTGTCTCCTAATGATTCAATTATTCTTTTTATTTGATTATTTTATTAACTTTTCTTCTCTGATATGAGATGAAATATTATTTTATAAATAGAATATAACTAAAGGTTTAAATCTTTTGCATTGTACCGAGTACATTATATTCTAATCAGTTAGGAATGAAGTCTTATTTTGATGAAATGAACTGTAAATCTCTGTTCTGTCTATACCTTTCTGTAAATACGTTCGTGCTTATTTTGATAAATTTTATTCACATGAAATTGTGCTTTAATTGCCCCAAATATGTTGTATAATATGGAAATATTTACAATTAAGTTGTACACAAGTAATGAACGGCAAAAAAATACTTTTGTGGAATTGTGATAGTAAAAATAGGATTAAAATAACTGTCAAGAAAGAAAATAAATTCCAAATCCTTTTAGAAAAATTGTTCGAAAATAGTTAAAAGCTATTAAAACATGCCTATTTTTTATTGAAAAGGGTGATCTCATAAGAAGATCATTATTTGGGAAGTGGAAATTGAATATGGGAATATTTTTACTCAGAGTGGAGGCATATGACTCAGAGTGCAGTATTTTTACTCAGAGTGGAGGCTGTTGTCTTAGACCGGTCGTTCGAGCAGATGGTGTTAGTACTGAGACCGTAATTGTAAGACGAGTAACAGTGACAGTAATTGCAAGACGTCTAGAGACATTCATTCGCACAGAGTTGTGAGCCGTGATACGTTTTCTATGGGCCAAGAATGTGTCCCCATCGGGCATTCAGAGACAAATTGTTGAAAGTGTATGGAGGGGGGGGGCAATGAGTAGACAATATGTGGTGTCGTTCTTTTGAAGCGGGCAGAGATTGCTGGAAATGTTTAAATGGGATATTTGAAGCCATATCCCATATAGCCCCAATTTGATCCCCAGTGACTATTTTCTTTTCTCGTCATTGAAGAAACACTTAACCGATATAAGGCTCATATAAGACGGTGATGCTTAAAAAAGGTCCCGAGAACTGGCTCAAAAGCTACGGACCTGATTATTACCAAGACAGGCTAAATAAATGGGTCCATTGGTGTGATAAATACCTAAACAGGCTTGGTGATTATGTAGAGAAGTGAACGCCGCATGCGCCTCTTAATTATCATTTGTATCATGTGTCTATTGTTAATAAAGCCTCTTTCCCTTGCTTTGTAAACTTTTATTCTTAGATAAATCCTCGTATATACTTTTGTTTTACAAATGCTGAAAAATGTTTTCGAATTTTTAGTATTGCTCGAGTTAAAATTGAAGCAAAAAAGGTTAAAAATGTCTATACTTAAAAACCTAGAAAATAAGTAGCATAGGAGAGTTGACAATTTTAACTTGGATTTTAAAAATGTACATTGAATTTTAGACATTGAAAAAAAACTTTATTACATTCACTTCAATCAATGAAATGAAATATAATTGTTACAACAATAGGCTTCCGTTCGTAATTATGTTATCTAGCTTAGTTATCATGATTTTGAGTAAGCTGGGAAATGTATACACTTTGGAACATTTCGCAATATTTCATAAATCTAGCATTAAAAATAGCTCTTGTTTTAGGGTCAATAGCAAAGAGAATACTCTAGAAATGATATAGCTTAGAGCAAATAGGCTGTCATATGTAGTCATTATATGTCTTTATTACTCGTTCAGTTTCAAGAAATTATATACTTAGAATTCATATGCGTCTGTGTTTGATTACATTTATCACAAATAACTCTTTTTCCAAGTAAAAAAAAACTATTTTTTAAAATTATATGTACGATTATGTGCGCAAAATAGTTTTAAAATGTAAGTAGTGCAATGACAGAAAAAAGCACTATTTTATTATAATCTCTTACAAAAAAACAATTATTATAAATTCAAAAATTGTACATTAAGCAATTGTTAATTTTTTGTGCTAATAGTTTGTTTTACATTTCCAAATTAAGATAAAATACCAAGCTATTTGGTTTCTCACTTTATCTGTTTTTAATTCACACTCTGTATACTATGATTATATTCAAAGCTTTTGGCTTTGCTTTAAGTTGTCATCTAATCTGAACATAAAGAGTAAAGTTTTATTTTAAAAGTTGTATAAAACGTGGATGATTTTCTAAATTTTAAAAAGGGTATATTTTGTATTATAAAATGTATTCATATTTTTTATTATATGAATGTAAAACATTATAAATGCCTTAAATTTGATAACATTTTGGTATAATATAGCATTTGTTTTCAAAACATTACTATTTAATGTTTTCCTTTTTAAATAACGCGTAATGTAAATACTCCCTTAGATTTTACAAACATAGTTTAAAAGAAAAGTTTAAAAGTTATATACGAATTTTCAATAATTTAGTTGTTTAATCTACTTTAACACAAATACTTTTAGCCATTAAGGATTTTATTATACGTATAAAAAAGATACATAGGAAAAAGAAGAATTGAAAAGATTCGATTTATATTTACACTTTTTAACAAATACTTTAACAAATATGTAAATTACCATATTATCCTACTTATAATATATGTGTAATTTATGTATTTGAAATTTTGTCTAAATGTTTGTGCACATTATAAATGGAAAACTTTTGCGTATCTGAAGCTTTTGGAAAAAAATCGTCAAAAGAAAACTTAGCGAAATATATTTTATTCTGATTTGTTCATTAATTCTGTCTTCGTGAATTTAAGGCTTCTACTTTTTCTACTAGGCAATGTTGGCTTCTCTGGTGAAGTGAATGATTCAATAATTTTCTTAAATATACCTGCATGTCTCTAACTACTTAAAAACCACATTATACATCTTCACAAAAACTGGATTGATTTACATTATTGTTGCCGCACTTTTAGGAAAAAGCAATTACCACATTCTTTATAGATGTATATTTAGCTACAAATTTGTTTTAAAAATATAAATTGGTGAGAAGATTAGAAGTATTACTTAGAAATTAATTTACATATTAACGTTACATAAAATTTCCTCAGAATAATACAAATACATTTTACTACAATTCGTTAGTATTCAGAGAATAAATAATTTGGAAATCAAGTTTTCCTTTTAGTTGACGATAAATAGCCAAATGTGACAGCCTTCTGCATTATTTTCTGATAACCCTAAAAGCGATAAATCGTCAATTTGTTGCCAATACATTTTGAGTCTTCGAAAACCTTAATCCAAAACAGCAATACGCCCTCACATAATAAGATTTGCAAAATGAGATATGATTTGGGCGTAATTAATACACAGATAATAATCAAAACAGTTACCAAGAAAATCAATTTATTTAATCAGCATATCAAATCAGTTCATTTTTTTTTTATTTTACCAACGTAATTAATTCACATGCTCGGTAGTATAAAAAAATAAGCAAATTTTAAAAAAAAATACACAAAAAAACCCATGAAAAAGATTGTTATTTGTTTTTGTTTTTGGTTACTTTTCGAATTGTTAATCTACAGCAGACAGATTTTCGATCGAGAATGTAGGAGACATCATATCATTTTGCTACAAATTCATTTCATTCAAGAAATAAGAGCTGGAGTTCTTTCTGGGTCGCCAGGTTTCTCAAACAGAATAAAGGAATAATATCGATTCAAGCTGCTGTTTTAATAGGAATCAGGAAGAAGAATAATTAATTCATCGGAGCTTTATCATGAAGAAGTAAGATTAAAAGAAATGCATACGTTAATTCAGCTTCTATTCCAAAAGAATTCTATGGATTTTTTTAAAAAAAAATTTTTTGTTAGTAATGAGAATAAGTCATTAAATTGTTCCTTCTTTAATGAGCTGTGGAGATACAATGAAAAAAGTGCTGAAAATTTAGCTGTAAAATATGTTTTTCGCACGAAAAGAATGATTTGAGCAATTTCTTATTTTAATTTCTTAATGTTTTAAGATTTTTTTTCAATAAAACAATTACTTAAACTAATGCAACAAGAATACATTAAAAAATTAGGAGCTGTAAGAAAAATAAAAAAAATCTAATATATTCTTTTTTATTTTTGTTTGAATATTTTCAAATATTTTTAATGAAATAGTTTATTATTGATAATAATGATTTTTTAGGAAATATTTATTAAGTATAAATAAACAATTAAAATTTGATACTTTTTATTAAACTGTAAAGGGAGCAAGAAAATATTTTATAATTTTCTATTTTATGCAGTAACACTTCAAATACTCGATTGATATAAATTTTTATTCCCGTTTTACTAATTATTTTTACGCTATTTCATCGTTATTTTTGTTAATTAAAATAAAACTCCTCTTATTTCTAGAATTTAAAAGACACTTTTGTAATATCACTAAATTATATATATATATATATATATATATATATATATA
>JAPMOQ010045887.1:1318564-1385576 GCA_026543055.1 Argiope trifasciata | reverse complement strand
TATATATATATATATATATATATATATATATATAATCATAAAATTATAAAACAATCAAAATCCATTTCTTGATCAACAAAATTAAAATGAAACCAACTAGGTCGAAAACGAAATTAATATATATATATATTAATATATATATATATATATATATATATATATGCTGCATTATTAATTTTAAAAAATGTGTAAAAATATTTTACAATAATATATTCCGATATAGAAGAGATTAAAACCAATATTCTAGTTGTAAATAATATCTCATTCTTCTTTTCCTCCGTTGTAGGAGATCACGGTATGAATAGTCAGCTTTTCTTCTCCGGGATAGTTTTTTTAACAAACTACAACATTCAGTAAAACAAGCAGATTATAAATAGTTCATTAATTTATTGATATAAAAAAAGTAATATTTTTAACACATTGACTGCCGTAAACGCGCCTGTGCGTTCCAGATATGTAATTGTAACAAATGATCTATGCCATTAGATGACTCCTTCTTTACTACGGATAAAGGAAAGGAAAGAAGGGGTCAACTAATTAGATTGAATGAAGTGATATCAGGTGCGAGTCGTGTGAAGTGAACGTATTAATAGTAAAGCGATAAAAAAATCCACCTGAATTGAGTTATTTAAGAACTCTAATTCTCTAACTTCGCATTTCTTTCCCGCATACGAAGCTCAAATGAGGTATTATAATCTAGAAAAAAAAATTGAGATCGAGTATTTGACAAATATCTAGTTACTTTAGAATATCCCGAGTTCAAAAAAAAAAAAGACCAACATTTTATTTGTTTAGGGATACAATTGGTGCATACGTTTTGTACCAAGTTTATAAATTTTGATAGAAGTCAATTAAAAAAAACTATTCGTCCTGCTATCACAATATAAAGAACTCGATTACAGCAACATAAAAAAAATGATACGAGAGAAATGAAAAATCTTTGGTTCACTTATTTAACATCTTATGTGTACATATCTATTAAATTTGGTATAAGATATATCAATGGGTGATATTTGTCTTCCTGTACTTGCAGATTCATGTAAACGCGCTAACTTAAAAACTAAGTGTCTTACTTATATGAAATCTGTTGTATAATTTTTTGGCTAGAATTCTAGCTATATATCAAACTTTAGTTTAACAGATTTATATCAAACTTTTAGTTCTGATAAAACATGTTTAACATATGCATTTGAGTTTTTGTTATAGCCAAATCTTAATATTCAAAGCCAGAATTCACACTAGAGATTCAGTAACAAAGCTAAATTCAAGCAAATAATTGCTATTTGGAAACCATTGATTGTAAATGCCTTGCAGAACGTACAAAGTTTGAAATTTTATGCGTGGAAGGAGGGGGCATAATGCCGTCGTTACTATATATACGAAGAAGGTTTGGGAAGACATCATCCCTTGTTTAAATATTTTTGCTCTTTGTTTTGGTATAAAAGTACACATAAGGAAATACAAAACTAGAAAAATGCATACCATAAGAAACAGAATGCCCGTAGAACTTCTAAAATGATATTAGTGATATGGTTAGCAAATTTTGAACTTTGAAATGATTTTGCCAGTAAGATATTAAGATATATTCACCAAAAATATGTAATGAAACATTTTATAGCCCTTATCCCCGAGGAAGACTAATTGACGAAGAGGGTTTATAAGCAATAAAGAATAATTTTGAATTTCTAAATCATTATTTTGAATTTGAATTTTCAAATTTTTAATTATACATTTCTTACCAAATATTTTCTTAAATAAACAAAAAAAAAAAAAAATCAACTTTTTTTAAACCTTTCAGCATATTGCCCTTTCACCTATTGCATCTAGCTTAATTTTCAAAAGAAAACTCATCTAAATTCCTCTTTTAGATGAGGATATTGTGCAACACAGTTAAAATAAAATGGATGACATTTCTGAATGTCTTATTATATACTGACTGTATAATTCATATTTTCAATTTTATAAGGGATCAATAAGGCATAAAATTTGTTTAAAATATTTCACAGAATAGGTCCTTTTACAGTGGCATGGTTCCAAAAAAATGTTTTACGATCATTTTTTCGCAGTCCATTTATAATTAACGAAAACAAATAACTAAAAACAATTTTTACGAAAATAATATTAATTTAAGAAAGATAACCATTAAAACATTAATAGGATTGGAAAAAATATTTTGTTTGCATGATTTCTTAAAGTGATTGTTAAAAATTTTGTAAAAACAGATACTTTGAATCCTTCAGAATAATTGTTTTTACCCAAAGTTAGTCTTCAAAACGTGAACTAGTATATAAATATTTTTTCCCAGTTTGAAGAATACGCAAACAATTCTTAAAGTTGCAATTTTTATGTATATATTAAAGCAAGTTATTTGAATAAATTATTTAATTTGAGTGTTTTACTTTGAAAGAAACCCGAATAAATTTAAGATTAATTGGATTGCTCTTGCTTTAATTAACATAAATTCAAATCTTTTACCAGAAATTTAATTTACATATTTCAAACAAAAATTTTAAAATTTAAATGAAACATGACTTTAAGTTTTACTAATAATCTAATGTAAGTAATTTAAATCTTTAAATAGAATTTAAAATAAAACTTTTTAGGCAAATATTTTGAAAAGTATTTTTTTTTGAATCTCCAATATATATAAATATATAAAATTAACAGAATTCTTTATATCTTTAAATCCCATTCCACAGATACGTTGTAAAATTTGTTTTTAAATGTTTTAACTATAATAATTTAATATTAAATTTGATATTTCTTAACTATTAAAAATAAGGAGAATTTCACATGCTTTCATACAGTGCATGCATGTGTTATCACGAAATATTTTTTTCACATAATAAAATTTATGAAATGACTGATTTACTTTTCAAATCTTTATTATCCATGGATGATTTTGATTCCTTATATTAATTCTTATTACTTTTAAAAATCTCTACTTAATATTTAACGTTAAAAATGCAAGCTAATGCATTTTCTCTGCAAAACACGAATCGTTTTTTTTTAATTTTTAGCTTTAATCTTTTGAACAAAATACTTCCCAATTTATATGCAAATTATTTATTAAAAGAATGATTCATTCAAATGCGTCACATTTTTTAAATTTATTATTAATTCAAAATTTTCATGAAAAATTCCTTAATGCATTACTAACAATATCATGTCTTTTATTTAAAACCATATTTCCGTTAGTTTAAAATGTAAATTCCCTAAGTATAGATTGAAAAATTTATGCATTTTTCTGTTTTATTTTAACTACTATACATTTTTGAAAAAATCCGACTGTAGTTCGATTACTTTACTTTGTACCTTTGAAATATAAAATTGAATAAAAGATGAAAGCTTTTTAAAACGTAAAATAACCATAAACTTGAGAATTTAATTGCTTTTCTTTCTAAATATTTTATTTTCTTCTTGAATTTATCTATCTAAAATGGAACTATTATTCTTAAATAACAAAATTCAGAAGTTATGTGGTGTTTTATGTTTGAAAAATTCCAGTGGATTTTGATGGTATTTAATTTTATTGATATTATGCTGTAATTTTTTCTGACTCACTGAAAAAAATATTACTAATTACAAAATATCTAAAACAAGAAAGTTATCGGTCAAAAATTTTGTGAATTTTTAAGGTAACATTCAATATTTTTAATTAAGAATTTAATTAAATGCTTGATTTAACAAACTATTGTGAATAGTTTATTGTTTTCCAAGAGTTTAAAATACAGATATGGCTTCTGAAAAAAAAGTAATGTTGGAATTGAATCAAGCATTTTTTTTTCCTTTGTTTCAGATAAATCGATTACATTTTGTGAAGTAAAACACAAATTTCAATTTTAGCAGCACAATATAATTTTTAGATGTTACATATCATTCCAATCTACATATTCGTTTTACTTTCACTGTATTTATAATTTTTTTATTATTTTTTTCAATCTATTTTCCAAACCTAAGAGCTAATTGTCATGTGCACCTTCTACTTACATATATTAAATAAAATCTTCCCTCAATATATAATTTCTACTCTTTTGAAATAGGGAAATATTTCCAATTAATAAATTTCTTCAATTTATATGGTAGCTGGAGGAGAAAAAATTATATAGTCTTCAATTCTATTTGCCATAGTTTTCAGTTGTACATTTACGCTAATAATAATAAAATTCCCAATTTTACATCATTTTAGCAATGTTATGATTCAAAGCATATATCAATTTCTAGTTGTTAAAAGTAAGTAATTAAGCTAAATTTAAAACAGTTGAACTACTTATAAGTTCTGATTGTATAATAAAAAATATATTAAATATATTATTTATGTATTTATAATTAAAATATATTATTTATGTTTAACGCATTAGATGCGCCAAACGGAAAAATGGAGCAATGGTGATAAAAACAAAAAAATGTCCCAGAAAAAAAATCAACTTACCAATATTATATATATTATATATATATATATATTTAAAAACCCCTCAAAATAATTAAAAGCGTTTATCCCATAAATTTTCCATCCAGGTATACTTGCAATTAAAAGTATCAAGAGCAAACTTAAAAATAATTAATATCCTACGTTCTTATTTAACTTTTTAAGAAGTTAAAAATATCATTATATCAATGAAAAAAATGCAAAATGTGCATCTATAATATATTTTTTTCTATTATTATGGTAAGTTTTATTAAATTTTCTTTCTATCATTAATTTCATTAACACACTTTTGAACAGATTTAAATGAGGTAGATTGTTTTTATTCTATCACTGATTGTTTACTTTATATTTTAGCTGATAAAAAATATTTATTAAGGAATAAAATTTGTCATGGTTCAATCAAAATTTATAAATGAATTAAAAAAATAAAATTTTAAAAAGTTTCATGCAATTGTTTAAATTACTCAAAGTGATGAATTTTTTTAATCCATGATCAAAATGATGGAATAGCTAACATTGGCTCACAATTTTATTTCATTTTTAGTCATCATTAAAGAAGTTTCAACAGTGTAAACTCTAAAAATAAAAATAAATGGGGCCAGAAAAAAAAGCAAATTAAAGTGTCCAAATTTTTGGAATATTATAGTGCAAGAACATTTCAAATCAATAATTGTTTTGTAACCACTTTATTAAGGCAGACTTTTCAGATGTTTTGATTTTCATCATAATTTATATTTTAAAGATAATTACCTAATGAAATTATAAATATATTTTCTGCATCATTTTTAAGCATTAAAACCAGTTTATTGGATGAAATAATTCGATTTTAATTATTCCGATAATTTAATAAAAATAAAAATTAATCTGAAATAATCAAAATTATATTTAAAAAACATAAAACATACATGCAGAACCACTTTATTAACTGTTAATTTTGAAAATTTTAATCAGTAATCATGGAATTTAAAAACATTGCAATCAATTTTATCATTAGAGCAAAAAAAATTAATAATTGATTATTAATTATTTATTAAATTATTTAATCTGCTTACAATTCTTCCCTAAATTCTTCAATACTGCCTTTGCTTATGCTTAATGCATCTGTTGCATACATTTTATTATATTTTAATTATATGTATAATCTTAATTTATAATAATCAATCATTATTTAAAATAATTGATATATTTATATGATAGTGTAAAAAGATATGAATTAAAATTAATTATATATGATATAAAAATATATGAACGATTATCCTTGGTTTAAGATACGATTACAGTATCTTCACTGTATCGCCGTAAATAAAGAAAAATGGAATATTAATCCAACTATCAAGAGGCAGAATGCCACTTACCTTCACAGCGACATCTGTGTAGTCTCTAGTCACTGTCATTGCAGGTATTCCAGCTTGCCCAGCTATCATAGAGATGTAAAAAGTCCTCTTTGGAGGCAAAAACGACAGAATAACGTGAGGATTCAGCTTCTGGATGCTGTCACACACACCATCGATTATATCAGTAATGTTTCCTGTGACCAATATTGTTGATGCGTTCATGCCTTCACCCTCGCCCTTGAAGTCATCAATGGTTCTTCTCAATCCTTTGGACAGCTTGGTGGCATCTTCTTCTGGTAAGGCTATCATAAGATGGATAGGTAAAGATATTGCTGGCTTAGGAATAAATAATAAGAATGCCAGCAATAAATTCCAGAAGAAAGTCATCAGCTTATTTTTTTCCATACTTAAAACTTCAATTCATGTCTTAATAGCTCCTAATTATATTTGTTTGCCTTGATGATGCCATTGTAGATTTAAGCTATATACTAATTGCATGAGTTGAGTCTCACCTCTTTCATTTGAAATACGATACCATGTCATGTGTTTATAAAAGAGAAACATATTAAGTCTAATGATTCAGAATATTCTAAAGACCATTATTTTCAAACACATAAGACTAATCCAAATATTTCAAAATGCGTTCTTTTCAAATTTTGGTACCTTAGTATTCATAACTTGACGCTTTACGTTATGTGTATCAGTCCTTAAACAGCCAGAAAAATTGCATTTTTAGTTATTTCTAAAGATTTATGTCTTAGTAATAGTTTAAAAGATTATGCATTTGCTCATACTTCTAGATATTCTGAATAAATAATCCAAGATTAACTGCTAAGGTATGCTTTATCTAAAATATAGATAGTGGAAATCTCAAGTTGAGTAATATAATCTTATATCAAATTGTTGGCAGTGGTGTATGCTAAAGTTCCAAAAGAGTATTATAAATACTCACCTAAAAAGAAAGGCAGTGATTGGTGAGAAATTTAACTGTTTTAGCAAAACGATCGATATATAATACCAACATTGGGCTTTTATTTTTAATGCAAATTCTAATCTATCAAATTTCAAAGCAATGTCAGCATGTTTCCCCAAACATTCTCAATTTTCATAAGTATACACATATTTTTTTATAAAATTTCATCAAAATTATGAACAAGTTCTTGAAGATAAATCAGCACTCTGGTTTAGCTAATCAGCATATATTATAATTGCAAAAATCATTGTTAATTACAAAATACCTTAATGTTTGAGATATGTTATACTCAATATTTGTTTTCAAATTTAATTTACTCTAAATTATTCTGAAGGAATTCGAAAGTTGTAATCCTAAGAATCCAAATTATTAGGGTTATAGTTAAAATTGATGTACAAATTTATATAAATTTATAAATTTTATTACAAGGTAATTTAAACATATAAATAAATTATTTCTGATGATAATTTATGAGTAATAAATTTAGAATACCAATTATTTTCTCAAGTTTCCCAGAGGAATAAATAAAAGAAAAAAATTGGAAAGCTTTCCTATTTCCAGTTTGCAAAAAATTTAAAATAAAGTCACAGAGATGCAGCTTTCAAAGCATCAAAAACTATTGCATTGTTCCAGTTAAAACACTCCAAAGTAGATGCAAATTCCTACAAATGCAAACTTTTACACCACCTTTCATATATTCTCGAAAGCGAATATTATCTTTTTCCCGATTTCTAGGTCCTCTCCTTCATTAAAAAGGGATTCAAACAGCAGAAGAGATTATAAATCCAACCAAAATATTACCACATCCTTTCTACGTTATATTCACATCTCATAAAATAGATGCACCAAAAAAGAAAAACACATCTTGCAATTTATTATATAAAGTTTGCAGCCGCCGCATATCACCAATGAAATGTTATCCCCGGATTTGTCGATTTAGCACATGTTTGAAAGCATAAACGTGGAGCCATCGCACATCACATACTACGGAGGATCCCGGATGCTAACTAAGGAAACGGAGAGATCGTGGAAGCAGACGATGCCTTCCGTAAATATCGCCAACTTGTTGTTTCGCCAATTGTATCGCCAAACGGGGGCTATTTTTAGAACAGCCAATAAGTATTAATTTTTCATGGAATTTAAAGCAGTGACAATAGTGCGCATCGAGGCATAATTTATGGGATGTGATTAATATCCTGCCAGACATTCGCGCTGGAGGTATGAGACTGCGTTTAATAATCAGAATGCAGGTTGATGAATTATGGGAAAAATTAAAATAGGCATCTGAGTAATAAAATTGCATTATTTCTTTTAGTTGTTACGGAAGAGATTATGAAACATCAAATTAATATTATAAGAAGTAATTAAATCTGGTTTTATAGTTTTCAACAAGTAATATATCTATATTTTTAAAATTCAATTCCTACTTAGGTTAACAAAGAACAAATTTCAGTTACTTTTTATTAAATAATTACGAAAGGTATTTAGAATTTAAAAAAATGATTGAATTTCGTACGAATTCAACTGGCATTCTTCACTTTCATGCGAAATACAGAAATCTTTGCATTTTACCGATTGAGCAACTGCCCGTTGATTTCCATTTTCATTACAAACTGCAAAACTCTAAAACATTAAAAATTAATTAAATTTAGTTAATGAATTAATATTTGAAAAAAAAAACATTAAAATCAATTGTAATCCCCTACAAGTTTTATAAAATGAATTTGTACTTGAGTGGATAAATAAAAAGTTTCTTACGAATGATTGAAAATATAAATTTAAAAAAATAGGAGAGGAATAACTAAAAGTAGAAACTGAAAAATAAGGCACTTGAAAAATTTAAATGAAGAAAATATACATATATTTTCTTTTTTTCCTAACAGCAAGAGATTTACAACAGGTAACAGATTCGAAGTCTGTATTCTTTTTGCTTCAAATTATTATTTAATTTTAAAATTTATTTCTTTTCAGTTATATAATCAAGTACTTGTTTAACACTTTAACTGGCACAAGCCATGTTTTCCCAAAATTCACATTTTATGATATAGTTAGTGAATAAAAGTTAATTTATGACCAAAGAAAGTATTATTTTAAATTTTTGATGTTACTGTTGTTTATAACAAGAGTGATAACATATTTACTTCTCCCAATACACGCAATGATATTTTACTGATTTATTTGATGGGAAAGTATATGAAATTCAGATAATTTCATAAATAAATATGTATTTTTTTTAAAACTATTATTAATAATTTTAAAATTTAAAATATATTAATTACACATAAAATATGAGATTAAAAAATCAAATACAGGGTAAATTACGTAATGCGTTAAATATTCTGGTGAAACAACATAAAGCAAGGAATAATGAAACACTACATGTTGAATATGACCACTTGTCCGTTTCCGGCTAGTTTTGGTGCAAAAACTTTTGAAAAATATTTGAATATGGTGTCAAGATATTTACTACTTTAGGAAATAAAAGTTAAGAAAATATCGTTTTACACTTAAAATTTAATTACAAAGGAGCCTCTAAACACAAATTTGCAAATTAAGTTATAAAAATGCCCAAAAAAGAATGAAATGAGATTTATCCATATTTTCATTGATTTTAACACTTAATTTAATTTGTAAAATTACATGATTTGTATTTTTGCAATATAGTCTTATAAATATCTTCACATTTTTCCAAAACTGACTGATATTAATATATGTAATCTTTTAAATGATTATTTCTTGTTAACTTATAATTATAGAATCGCCTATTCTAAAGATTTCTTTAAATAATTTCCCCATTATCATCTTCCTCTCTCTATATTACCAGCAGTAATTTTTGGAACACTTAAGAAATCTATCATACACAGAAGGACAATCAAAATAAAATAAAAATATGTAGGCCGGGATAGTCCGGTTGGATGGGCGTTGGACTTGTGTCTGTTAGGTTGCGAGTCGAACCCACCAGCCGAAGATTCCTCGTGTGTGGTTGATTGCGGCACGTATAAATCTGTCGTGATCACAAAGAACTCCATGTCGAGAGTAATACCAATGGAGGATCAGAGGTGATCATTCTCTGCTTCAGATCTAAATTAAGATCTGTGGATAGTTGAATGAAAATGCATGAATGAAGTTCTCCTGGTAAAAAGGGTTGGCCAAGTCGTACTCTTGGCCCTCGATAGCGCTACTGAAAAAAATCAAGAGACTCAGTCTATCGGCTTAAATCGCTGTCTTTGTAACGATGGGCTTGTCGAATGACAAGAGCCATAAGGGATAACAACACAAAATATATCCCCTTGATAATAAAACTTGAAATTAAATAACGTGAGAAAATTATATTATGGTTCATATCTTCTAATTTCGAAGAAAAATATCTAAAAAGGATTTCATATTTTGTCAAACAATGGGATTTCAAACTATGGAATCCAAATAATCATACAAAACTCTCCAATGTTTTAAATGAAACGAACTTTTTCTGCATTTTTTAAAAAATATTCCTTTTAATAACAATCCAGAATACAGCATTTTTACTGTATTAAACCCTTGTTTATGCCCGAATTATCTAACGGTAAGTTAATGTATCATCATGATAATACAATACATGCAGTTTCATTCTGTACAAGTTGAAACTGCTGTTCTGGATGGAAAGCCAATTTCTCGTCATTTTCCAAAAGTGCTATTCCCATTAACATTTGTGTATTTTTTAAATCAGAAATTAATCTGAAAATATGTTAAAATGTAGCATTATATGCTACCTAAATTTTTTTAAATGGTTTGAATCCCAAGGGAAATTGTCATGTGATATAACTTATTTCTATTATTTCTATCAAAAACGCAAGAAATTTTGCTTTCATTAATAAACATTTCTTAAAATCTCTGGCAGAAAATTTAAAGAAATGACGATCTTGAGACTGAATAGCGATAAATTTGAAACCGACTCTCCCTATAATCTCCCGTGCATTTGAATCTAATAACACAGACATCGAAATTAAATTGCTATTGCAATAGAACACTTCTTGAAAAACTCCTTATTTCAAAAGTTTTCCCCCTATCTAAACAGGAGTCAAATGAAGTTAATTTATGAAAATTTAATTAAAGCACACATTGTTATTTTAAATTTATGATATAGGATACTGTAATATTTTATATTTCTATTAAGAGCCTTATGTGACTAGCTGTTTCACCGGGAATACTAATTATGTTTAATTTCATTAAAAATTTTATACAAAACTTTGATGCACACGATTTCCTTATAAATGCCTTTATAAATATCAAACTAGAACCACGTTATTTTAATAGCTTTGCTTATGTTCTGTTTGTTATGCTAATGAAACTTTTTCAAAGAATTTAAGTACTATGACATTATAGTACCAATAAATTATAAATAAGTATAATTTAACAGCACATTGCCTTTCGCAGCTTTGTTTCTTCTTGTAATATAGACTTCGCAGTTAAACAGAACAAAAATAGAAAGAATTTAAGCGTATAAATATTCTGAGAAAAGGACCCAGCTCGAATTTTATCATAATAAATATTTTACTGAATATAAAATAAAAATATATGGCATAAAAAATGATGAGTGAATAAGTTTTGAAATTTTACACAATGTAATAAAATTATTTATAATCTTATAGTTTAGGACGTTAAAATGTAAAAATATCTAAATCTCACTTATTATTTAACTACTCAAAATTCTGTATAAAATTTTAGAAAAAAAGTCGCCCCCCAATGCCTATTTCGAACCTCCAAAAAAGGGATGCATTGAATTGTTTCAACACACACATTTTCTTTAATTATTAAAAGAAATAAGCAAACTGGGATTTTGAGAGAGATTGTGACCGTAAATATTTATTGATTATAAAAAGTATAACAATGATTAATATGCTGAGTGAAAAAAATGCGGATACTTTATTCATTTTAAAAATACACTAACTAAATTTTCATCTGGTATTTTCATTTAAATTCAGTTATATAGAAATGGTATTCTGCAATAGGAAACTGAAATTCTGGGCATTTTGAAATTTCCAATTTCAAAATAACCTTAAAATAGATCTTCCCTGAAAAAATCCCGAAATTCAAAAGACTAAATTTTCAAAAGACTAAAGAAGATGAATTTCAGTTTCTGTAGATTTTGTAGCATGTGTTGGAATACATATTATTTCTAAAATATGAAATTCAAGTTTCGAATTTATCTTGAGTTTTTTTCTGGCACACTTTTAAACTTCATTTTGAAAACTTCTGATACCCTTTTTACTCGTTTTTTTTAATACTTGTTCCTGAATTCTTGTAGAAATTTAATATCAGAAATTCTGCCGAGTATTTTCTGGATTGCTTTCTTCGTAAAAATGATAGCTTCAGATCATGGAAGGAAAGCTTCCATGTAACAATTGGTAGCGAAATAATAACTTATTGATGGACATAGAAAATTTGAATTATATGGTGATTTTGTAAATAAGTGCAGTTTTCAGAATATAGAAATAAACTAAATGCTCTATTTTATTAATAATGTAAAATACTTTTAAGAGATCAATAGAAAAGAAGTATAAATATATTTGCCATATCACGTTTAAAAACACGTGTAATTGCAATTAAAAGTGAAAGTAACAAATAAGAATATTTTAAATTAGATAAAATGGTTAAGAGAATAAAATGCCTTTTATTAGGTTATTTTATTGTTATTGCTCATCTATATCCAAGTAGCACTTAGATATTGTAAAATATTGCGTTCACAATATTGCTTAATATTGAGGGATATTGATCAATATTCACAATATTGTTTAATATTGTGGGATATTATTTAATATCATATAATATCCCAAAATATTATACAACAGGCTTTGCTACACGAGTTCATAATACCAAAGTTTCAAACTTATTATTTAATGTTTAGGAAGTATTATTTTTTATTTATAATATTAAATGAAAAATATATATGTATGCAAATGAGAATTACAAAAGGCTTTAAAACCAAGTTTGATTTTTCATCATCAATTCATGCTTTAAAAATGATAAGGCGTTTTTTCCGTCTAAAATAATTTAATTTTTAGTTTTTATTTGTCCTTAAATATATATATCAGAGTTCTGCATGCAATACACATTCAGTGGCTTAGTTTATATAACAATAAAAAGGCATACAAGATATCATAAATAGTGTTTTTCCATATCATATAACAGTAAAACTTCTATATTTAATATATGAAGTGTGCTCAAATCCATGTAATTTTTTGAAATATATTATTTCTTCAAATGGTGTGTGAAGTAAATACATACTTAAAAATATAAATAGTAAAGCATTTAAAAAATTGAATTCTGTAACAAATTTCACTTTTAACTAAAAGGGAAAATCAAAATTGGTGTTTTTTTCATTTCTAGACGATTATATTTGAGATATAACTTTCTGTTCTATTAAATTATTTACTTGAATATATATTTGCTTGTCTATGTAATGAAGAATGTTGGGAATATAATTTGTTCCATTAAAAGTAATTTTAAATTTTAAAAATAAGATTCTTAAGACAATAATTAAAATTCTGTGGATCAAAGGTCTATCTACAGCTACAAAAGTTCATGAGAAAAATTTGAAACTTTGTGATTAACTTAAATAAAAAAAGGAAAACCTTCAGCGAATAAAAATAAAATAGTTTCAAATAAGACTATCAGATGTCGTAGGATTCTCCTCATATGCTCTCTGATATTTTCCATAATAATAAATGTTCACGATATAGTGCAATGAGGGTTCTTAATCTATTAAACGGAATTGCTTTTAATAACACGCTACACAAAGATCTTGAATTAAAGTGAATGTGCCATATTTGTGCTGTTACTTATGGCACCTGCCATAGACAAGGCCGATGACGAGATCAGCGATTTTATCCCTAGATCAAAAAATCGCTGGATTTTATCCAGCGATTTTTTAACCCAACTTTTGATAATATAGACCCCTGATCACTTGAGGTCAGAAGTCTGACTTCTACCTTATAGGAAGATGACACACACACACACAATTATCGGTTTTTACTGGATGGAGGAGGGTGTCCCTTTCCCACACCTGGCAGACAGAACATGCCCGAACAAGAACTTGAATCCACAACCTCCAGACCACGGTGAAGAAGCGCAACCCCTACACGAGGATGCAGGAAAATTTGTTAAATCAATATTGTTATCGTCATTGCCTGTATTTGTTAAATCATTATGAAAATATAAATTCTGAAACAGCTACTATAAGGGAATTTCGATCTTTCAAGCTATTTTCAAACAGATTCAACCAATACAAAACAGAATGTAATTTTTTTTAAAGGGATGACAATTTTTTAAGTTGAGGGTCGTTGTGGTGGAGAATTAGAAAGTGACAAAACATATTTCAACAAAGAAATTATTGACGAGGTTTGCATTCAACTAAATTATGATTGGAAACTTTTAATACAGCATCATTATTTCAAGCTTACTGCGATTGCTTGGATACTCTATAATAACAGATGCAAATAGAAAAATGTTGGCACAATTTTGTTCTGGTAATATGTTCTTTGGTGAAGATAATTTAAATCCCATCTTTTTATGACAGTTGCATAATTTTTTCATTGTTTCATTTAGTCTTCTACAAAATTTCCATGTTTTAAATAAATAATTACGATTATAAGCAATTCAAACTAAGAGAAAATTAATTATGAGCTTTCATTACTAGGGTAGTTATATATTCATGTATAATAGCAGAATATAAATTCACAATTCATTTATCATCTTAAAAAACTAAATCTTTAAGATATAACAAACTTGAAACATCAAAAAAATTAAATTAACCTCAAGTATAAGATATATAGCGTTATAATGAATTTCCGTTTTTAGACTTGTGTGATAGGAGTGTTTAGAATTCACAAGATAATAAAGGATGTAATAATAATAAAACAGTAAGTGAAATCTAATTTAGAGCAAAATCTGCTTAATGTTAGATTTTCCAAATCTAAAATTCCATCCTATTAAACTAAATCAAGTATAATATACTATAAATTTTATATAATTTGTTTAGAAGTTTAACTTGTTTTTCGTGCAATAAAAGTTTTAAATAAATAAAGACTGTTTGATGCAATATACTACCGCTTATTAATTTAAAATAGAAAAATCCTCCTTTAGTACCTTATTTTGTTAAGTCACGTGATTTTATTATGCTACACCATATTACCGCCAATCTTACCAAAATTATCACAAACATTAAAAAACTCGCCAAATGTCCTCTTGTTATCCCCATTTGAGTTACCATGTTTGGCGAACTATCGCTTAAATTTAACGATGATACCATGCAATTGAATTCAGCAGTTTCAAATAATTTGTCATATGTATTTGATTTTATCATTTTTTATCATACCGAATCTCGTTTGATATCGAAACAACGTCGGATATTACAAAGAGTTGAAATTTTAAAGAAATTTGCTTTAAACTGTTAATATATTAAAAACATTTTTTTTTAAAATTTAAAAAAAATAAAAAAAAAAAAAAAACCGCAACCAAAATTCTAAATTCGCTGCCATTTTTTTTAGTGTTTTGGACATTTTTTCAAATATTTCTATTCGTTTTTTGTTTTTTAAATCAGGAAATGCTGAAATATTTTTTTCAACGATTTTGAATTGACTATTTTCTTAGTGAGTTCAAATCCGTTGTCATTTTTTTTACAAAAGCGATGAAACATTTTCGTCTAGAAAAATGATGAAATACCGAATCCTCTTTAGAAAGAAGAGCGAGGAAAGAGAAATAACCTCTTATGTGTAAATACATGACGTCAATATGGCGGATAGATGCTCCATAGGGAAATACAATAAAGACTGTGGACAATCTTTTCTCATTCAGAATCGTCGGGCATAATTGCTCAAAGTTCATACACCTTTTGTTATAAACTACGAGCTTCTTCAAAGAAGAATAGTTGACAAATCTATTCTGACTTAGTAAAATGTAAAGAATGTTGCTGATTACAATTTAAAAAAAAATCTTTTTCTTCAAAATTATCGATGCATTTTCATAAGAAATTGGCCAATAAAATTGAAAACAAAAAATATATGTATATAAATTTTAATTGAATCTATTTAGCTCAACAAAGAACAATTTTATTTTACTTTTTATTTAATAATTATCAAAACATTATTAAGTATATAAAAATTGAACTAGCATTCTTCACCTTCACTGAAGAACACTAAAATCCTTGCATTTTACCGAGTGAGATAATGCCAGTTGATTTCAATTTTCGGTACAAACTGCTAAAACTGTATAGTATTAAAAATTAATTTATTTACCGAATTAATAATGGAAAACACTGAATTAACAGCAAATTTATTTGAACTTGAGTGGAAGTATTTTATTAATTATTAAAAATTGAAACAAGATATATAAATAAATACATAAAGAGAGAGTGTGATGGATATGGGTAATTTAAAAAAGTCAAATGTACCCAGCTGACATGAAATGATTTCCACATCAATCAATTTTAGCATTACATGTTTACACTCTCGTTTTTTAGTACAAAGAAAATATGGTAATTGTTAACAAATTCGAACGTCAGATTTTGACAAATTTACCTATTTCAAACGTTCCTCAGTTCTAAAAATCTTTCTGAAAATGTCTGCCTGTCAGTCTATATGTTTGTACTAGATGACATGTTTTACGGTCTTGATTATTAAAATATGTTTTACTGTCTTGCAAATTTTCTGAATTGTAGCAAATTTTGATCAAAATTTGTTCTGTTAAAATCCGTTACTACGATTGTTTGAACATAAATTAAAACTGTATTTACAAAAACGAAGAGATAAGATGCAGTACACAAATTAAAAAATCTATAGTTTGTCAACATCCGTCATAATTTTGAGTCTAATCTAATGAAGAATTGATTGTCTGTTTTTCTATACTTTCAGAAATATCTAAATGAGGTAATCCAAAAATTCAATGACTTTAAAACATCAAATTTGGAATGGGATTTTGTGATGACAAGGGCAGTTTAGTGTCAAATCTTTTTTCAAATCGGCTGATATAATGGTTATATTTTTGGAAACTATCAATGTCTTGTCAGGAATCACCAAAACACTAGCCGAGAATCACAAGATTGGTTCAGTGAAATTTTAAAGTCACACCAGAAGTCCCTTAACTACTGTATGACAATGCTATGAATGATTCGTTCTGGCATGAAAAATTTTTCAAGAGTATGCGAGAACGTTTTGGGGTGACTATTTTCACTGGTTTACCCTTAAGATTGATGTTGAGTATGTATATGATTTGCACAAAGATTAAGGTTGATTTTGGTTTTTGTTCCTTTATTTGAATAATTTATAACTTCATTACATTTTATTTCTCTCATGTTATATTTGGTTTATAGCAGTTATTCGGATGAACCAAAGTTTTAAACTATCAAGAGTGGGCTCCTGAAACTTCCTTGCAAACTTTTAAATAAATCTTTGCCTGTCGAGTAGAGTATAATTGCAACCTTTGGCAAAGTTGTGAATTTCACAAGTGAAATTATTTTCAGACACCTATACATGAGAGTAGTGTGCTGCATTATTTAATAAAGTAAACTGATAATAATACTTTTATCATTTGAAATTAATGAATGATAGTAAAATATCTCTTTCGGAGATAAATTGTAAGCATACGGTTAAACATCATGGTTTAAAAAATGATAATGTATTCATCTTTTCTTGTTCCGCCCTTTGGCAATGTAGAATCCTCAAAAAGTAATATCAGGATATTGAAAGGGCTTTAATCTTTGTTTTGAAATTTATCTGGTATAATTGAATTAACAGCTAACTTTTTTCAATACATATTATAAACATGAGAAAACGGTAAAATCATGCATTTTTTAAACTTGATTTTGGTTATTTTTTGCCTTAAGCTTATATTTAAATTTATATTGTTAATTAGTTAAAATATATTATCTCGGTTATGTTGCCTTAAGAAACACTCTTAATTCCTATGTCATCAAAAAAGGTATGTAGTTTCAAAATTAAAAAAAATGCTCTAATTGAGGAATAAAGTTTTTGACTGAATAAGCGTATTGCTGAAAAAACAATGAACCTACAATTTTTATAGAATTTCCCTGTTCTATCACTTATATTAAGGAAGAAAAATGATCTTTTGCGTATTAACAATATTAACAAAATTGATCGAATTAAGAAACTCTAAATTCCTTATGTTAAAGCAAACGGTACCTGCTCCACTGCTTTTTAAAGGGGTTGATATTGTACAAAATAAGGCTATTTAATGCTTTATAATTCAATCAATTTTACTTTCAGAAGAGTATATCGTTTTTGGTATTCTAAAGGCTAATATATTTAAAATTATAAATTTGAGTAATAAGACTAGAATTATAAAAAGTTAAGATTACAGAATTCTTACCCATCTGCAATTTTTCTAAAAACTGTTTGCACTGCTCAAGCAACATGTAATTTTTTATGTATGTCATCTCGAGCAAATTCTTGAAGTGAAATATAATGTTGACTCAAACAATTTTCAAATTAGTTATTGGATTGAAATGAGTATGAGTATGAAATGAGCATCACAATCTATTCTTGCATTTAAGATAAATTAATTCATTTCCATTATTTGTGATTAATTTATAAAATTTCTTCCGATATTTTATTTAGTAATTCATATAATGGCAACGGAATTTTTCTCCATCCTGAAGTGGATTGATTAAAGTTATTGTTCTCAACCAGCTTCAACAGATATCACAAACCAATTCAGACCTGTGTATAGCACACATACATAAACGGTCTTCAGATATCAGCAGTAGGAATTCTCTGCAATGCTTATTAATCATGGAATGGTTATATATTCAATCTGTATTTCCATGTCACTTTTAATGTTTCCCGCTCTATCAGTTACGCCACACAGAAAATTAAATTATTTGGTTGATGAATTAACATAGTTTTAAAATATACGTTTCATTTTTGGATCATAACTAGGATAATTTTCACTATCAAGTATTGGTAAAAGATGTTTAAGCACTTAATTAAGTATATTGCAAATTTCGAATTATCATGAAAGGACATAAATTAAGTCAAATAATGGCTTAACAATTAAAGTCATTAATCAGTTTTAAAGCAATCACAAGAGTTCTCGGGATTGTTTCAAAACTGTTAAAATTGGTTAATGACGTAAATTAAAACAATTCGTCAGAATTCAGAGAATGAATAATTTTCAAAATCACATTGTAATTTTAGTTGATGATAAATTGTCAAATATGACAAACTGCTGCATTATTTTCTAATAATCCTAAAAAGGAAAAATAGATGCCTCAAAAGCAATAAATCAACATGTTGCCTACAAATTTTGAGGCTTCCAAAACCTCAAGCCCAAACAACTTCATGTTCTCACATGCCAAATAGAAATGCTTTTAAGATTCTCGTTATTTTGAAATGCTAACTGTAAAAAATAAATTGTTTGGCTGTACTTTAAATGAAGTATAAGCAATAAATATAGCTGATTCACTTTTATCTTTATAAAAAAATTGAACTTTCAACTTTATCAAATGTTAATTCACTTTCTGAAAGCAAGAGATAAATAAAAAACTGAAGTCCTTAATCAATATAACGAATTATCGTTTCTTTATCGCCTTTCAGAATCGAGGCTGTTAATTAAGTAACATTAATTTTATTTTCCCTTTGGATGCGCAGTTTTGCAAATGGCAAGGCTGATTGGAAAAAAAATTTAAAAAATCTATAGTTCAATAATAAAGCAAAATGAGATAATGTAAAAGAAATACTACTAGAAAACCATACATAACAGCATAATTTTTATTTAACAAAGACGAAAATAAAATGCGAAAAATAATATATTAAATGGATTTCGATCCCAATCACAAGTTGTGTTGTATAATTAGTAAATTTTTTTTAAGCAATTAGATAAGTTACACACCTTAAATATACAAATAAGAATAAATATTATTTAGTTTTGGATTTTTGCTGCCAACAGACTTAAAATCGACTAAATTGTTATGTATTTGGTGAATAAGAAATGTATATAATAAATCGATTGAGAGAAACGCAATTACAAACACATAATCCCATGGCAATCGGTGATAAAATTATATTATCATTTTCCTTATTAATTTCTCACGAGGTTTTTATCATTTTTTAAAAATTAAAGATGGATGATGAATTCCAAAAAGAAATTTACGGACCGTACTTAAGTTGATGTGGAAATAGTTGAACATGAATGATAGTTTTTCTTTTAATTTCGTATTGATGCATAAAATGCTACTTTCCTTTCAATTTGCCAGGTAATACGGAATAAAGTTTTTCAAATATTTTAAAGGATGCTGAATAGGCGGGTCAATTGACTCTTACATTAGGGATACATTTGATGACCAATTGGCTACTTGGTGAAATATTTGGAAACCTTTTTGATAAGAAAATAAAGTCTCTAGAAAATACAAGAATTATGTTAATATCTCGGAATCCAAGATCTGAGATTTATTTAGAAAATTATATGCATTTTTAGAAAGCATACATAATCCCAAAATACTAAAGGGATTCAGCCAAATGAATACTCTTTGAAGTGCTAATTGTTCTTCATTTGAAGTTGGTGAATAATTATATATTTTTAGATTGTAATTGTTCATTTTTACACGTGCTATCGTCGTGAGCCTTCAAACCTGATGTGTTTTGTCAATAATTTACTTATTTTTTGGGAAATAAAGAGTCATTATCCCCTATCGATGGGTAGTGTTTTTGCACTGTGCACTTATAAAATGAATTTTCGTTACAGTTAAAATAAAACCTTGATGTTAAGGATAATTTTGTGACAAGCAAACATATTGCCATGAATATTCAGGCAGTTTTGAAGCTATATATATAGCAATTTATAAGAAAAAAAAATTGCAAAATTTGGTGGTCAACTGTATATACTGTTATTTTCTAAAGTCTCGTAAACATTCATTTTGCTTCTCTAAACAACGTTCATAAAATTTAATTACAAAATTGCAGCTTGATATTAATTATTAAATAACTAATGGTGACCAGTTGAGAGTAATTGTATCTTATTTCAATGAAAGAAAACTCTTTGAATAATGTTTTTACAATAAGCATACACTTTGGTTGGGAAACTATACTTACATATTGAGGAATCTAAATTCTGAAATGAATTCACTCATTGCATTAGAAGGATTATTAAAAGATAATTTTTAACATCTCTCGAGAATGGAAAGAAGTGTGAGTATTATCAATACAAGATTTCTTCAGCTGTCATAAAATTAAAGCTTGGCAAAATCCGTTCAATGTTGCTACTGGACTATTTCTCTCATTGTTTTACTTCATGACACAGAGGGTTTAAATCACATCTCAAAACGGAGGGAGATGACTATTAATTACGCATTTAGGATCTATGATTTTCTTGTAAACTAAAAACTTCTGAAATCGGTCCAATGTTTGAAGGTATAGAATTGTTCCCGTATGTAACCAATTTTTTTAATTGTTAGTGGTCACGATGTATTTCCATTATAATTAAAAATTATTGCAAAAAAACCCTACAATAATTTAACATATGTTTTTATATAAAAGGATTTAAGTCAGCAAATCTGAAAGCGGATTTCTTTGGTGGAATGCTTGTGGAATGCCAAGGCGTTAGTCCAATACTCGTTACGTATTATCCAACATTTCAGCTGAAATGCTAGACACATCGTGTGTAATTATATCTTTGAGTGTACCAATATTTTCAAATTTCACTGAAAGCTTATAGGCATTATGTAATAGCAAAAGAAAGAAAAATATTGGGGCAATATTGGGTGTCTTTTCACCCCGATTTCATTGATTCCATTAAATGACAACCGAATGCAAAATCGCTATTTCTTCATTTTAACAAGATATCGGGAACGTTTTCAGGAACAGGAACGTTTTCGCGTGAGGTTTTTGGAGTCTCGAAATGTGAAGGTAACAAATTGTTGAGGTCTCAAAACGTGAAAGCAACCCTTTAATCTATTTATTATTTTTTTTATTTTGGAATTCGCTTTCGTAGTATAGGTTTTCCATTATATATCATCTGCTAATGTTTCTATTATCCACCGACTATTTCTATTACCTATCGTCTGTTATATTATCTATCGTATGGTAATGTAGTTTTTCCCAAAGAAATCACAGCGTCATTGCCTAACTCGTGTAAAGTTTTATTTTAAAAAATTAACCAAACAAATTAAAATATTGCTTGTTTAATAAATAAAAAAATATTGGTTCATGGATAATTTCAACTAATTAAAATAATATTAGAAAATAAGGCATACATTTAGCGATTTATCGCCAACTAAAGTTACAACTTCATTTCCAAATCATGCATTCTCTGAATTCTTACGTATTACCTTAATTTTTTAAACAGTTTAAACCAATCTCTAGACTATCACATTACGCATGCGTTAATATATAGAAAAATGATTGTGTTTTTTTAAATCAAAACTGCTCGAGATCTAAAATGAAAATTTAAGAAAAATTTATATTTTATATATATATATATATATATATATGACATAACAATCGGATGAATAAAACAGCCGAAATCGGGAATACAAATCCACTAAGAATTTGCAACTCACCTAATAGAACCTAAGTACCGATTCTAAAAAAATTGTTTTTATAAACTTACGCAATAGAAAGTACGAAATATAAAAATGTTTTTATTCAAAAACGATTTATTAAATGATAAGATTAATCTTTTAAAGTTATTACATTATTTTAGTTTATTTTTTTCTATAAATTAGAGGGAAAGGAAAATTCAATTTATTTGACTAAAATGTTTTTAATAGAATCATGTTTTTTCCTTAAGAAAAATTTCAATTAAAGGTTAATCAAATATAATATTTACCAATATCTTCGAAGTAATTAAAATTGATTAAGTCAAAATATATCCCTCATTCATCTTGTTTTTTCAATCCATAATTTCTGCAATCTAACATACATATTAGTATTTTTTATATTTTAATTCAAGGCATATTTTTCATATATCTGCAGAGGATCAGACCTTTTCTTCTTTTCCATTTGAAGTTGAACTGGAAAAGAAAGTCATTTGTATCTAAATATATATTTCGTTTAATACCCATTGATGAAAGTTTTATAAAATTTCAATTAAAATATATATCCGGTTTATTTTCTCTTTAAAGCTTAATTTACCTAACATAGAAGGTTTAAGTCCAAAAATATTGGATACTAAGAGGATTCATTTGTCTTTTGGTGGTATACTAAATTCCGGTTATCACATATTAAACTATTCAGAAAAAGGTTTTTGGAATCATTATATTCAAATAGATCCTTTGTCATTGCAACTTAAAGTGATTTAAACTCTTGAAAGCTGAATCAATTTTAAAGTTAAAATAAATTCTATTATAAAATAGGAAAAAAATATCCACATTCCATTAAATTGCCCATTGGATAAAAGTAGGAGTAAATATTTTAAAATAACATTTAAATATGTAACACTAAAACAATATGATTAAGAGAAAATTCAATCAGAATTGTTTGAAAATCAGTATTTAGAAAATAAAAAGAAATCTACAATCGCATTTCAAATCATTATCTGAGAATATAGTTAGTTTTTACACTATTTGTCTTAATTTAAGTCATTACACAGTTACAATCTAAGCGTATCTATAATGATAATTTTTAAAATTTGTTGAAAGCGTAGTTTGCTATCAATCACCAAATGTGACAATCATCTGCATTGTATTCTAATAAAACTAAAGGCGAAAAATGGATGCCTCAAGAGCAATAATTCGCCAATTTATTGCCTACGCATTTTGCAACGTCAAAAGCTCAAACCAAAACAGCATCATGCTCTCACATGTTAATATATTACTGAAATCAAAAATCTGTTGAGGAGCTTGAATTATTCGTATTTAATAGCAAAATGTTTCTTAAATTGTATCAAACGTAAAGTTTCTTAAACTGTATCAAAAGTAATGTTTATTAAATTGTAAAATCTTTTCTTAAAATGTATGAAGCAGGTTGAAAAGCAAAACAAAATGGATTATTTCAAAATCTCCATTACAATTTTTTGTACTATTAAAAAAGTACTTTTCAAATTGTTTATAAAATTCAAATAACACTTTATCATAGTAAATTGATCCATGCTGTGACAGATATATCATTTATCCACTATGAAAAAGGAACATTAAGGTATTTTTGAAATTTCTAACTGACAAAACAAAAAATTCCCTTATGCATTATCTTACAAAACACTTTTCTTTCCGATGTTCTGAAAGTGTTTTCAGAAGTCTTTAGTTTCCTTAATAAATAATTCATCGATGCATACAAACTGCTAATCTAAAATAGTATCTGAATGCACAATTATGTCATTTTAGCAAACCATACAATTTTTTTATAAAAAAAACATATATATATATATATGCAGATAAATTAATTGTAATTAAAAAATTTTGAAATAGTAATTTTATAATGCGTTTCTATGACTATCATGATGCATTCTTCATATGTCAAAAAATAGTTTCGCATCTTCATTTTTATATGCTCATTTACATATTTGTTGGTAAACAAAAATTATTGCGTTTGAAAAAAAAAATCAGCATTTGTTAAAGATTAAGTGTTTCATTTCAAAAATGGCACCTGTTAGGGTATCAGAATACCGTATAAGCCGTAAAAAGTTGAAAATTTGTGTCGATCCTTTCTTGAGAGTAACCGTGACATGCATGAAATTCAAAGAATATTATGCACGTTGATTCACGGACAAGTAATTACGTAATACTTTTTTTGCGAATTTGCGAACGGTTAAAACAGTATCGTTTTAAAAGGCCCATTCATACTCACAAAAAATGCAAGATTCCAAGCAGTTGACCAAAATAAAAATCTTTAACATTCCAACCTGCGCGGCCGTCATACCAACATGAAAGGTCGCGCGTATTTCTCACATACGCCATGGTAAAATTTAAATTTTCAAAAGCGTAACTACTAAAATTGTGTTGTAAATTGTTTAAGATTCAAAACTATTATTACTTAAAACATACTCGATTTAAGAACAAGCAGAAACAATATAAGCATAGATTGCAATAACAAAATGCAATTATCACAGGCTAACTGAATTCCTTTTAAAATAACACAAATGAAATTGCCGATATTTTGATAGAACAATTTTCATACAAAATATAGAAATGCAAAAAATACAGAATTTATGTATAAAAAGAAAATTGTAATTGTTACAGTTAGATATGAAAAGGAAGATAGTTTCATAGTTATTTCATTGCAGCGTTGCAATTTGAGCAAACGCCTTTAGTGTGCTCCAAATACATAAATTTCTGGAAAATCTCACAACTGAGCTTCGTGATTCTAGTCCACTTTTCTTTTCGGCAGAGTTTGCATCTTTTTTCCCTGACGTAGCATTTTTTACTTCTTCCATACCTAGTTCGGTCTTTCTCTTTAACACCTTTAATTTTAGTTCAATTTGTAGAGACATGGGTGCTTTTTTCAACATTTTCTTTCGTAAGTGCATTTGCCAACGGCCGCCAGTCTAAAACAACACAGATTTATTTGTAAAATCATGCAAAATAGATGTAACAAAAACTTTCATGAACGGTCGCGCGTATCTCTAAAACACAAATATCTGATTGGCTGAGAAATATTAACGCCACAAACTTACGACGACAACTGAAAGTAGGTCAAAGGGAGGGGGACAAATAGCCAAGGACAGGCGTTCCCAGCGCCACCAGATATAAAGGTATAAAACGAAATTCATCTCTAGTGTATCTCTCCATACGCGCGCGTACTGTTAGGTTACCAGGCCAAACTAAAATACTTTTTCTATAAATAGGAAATCTTTTCCATGCCATTTATTTCTCTAACGATTGTTTGAATTCACCCAAAAAAATTAAAAAAAAGGGTACTTTTCCGCTATACGTTCGCAAGATGTCGTCAATGTGAGCCAAATGCGAATCATGTCGCCAAACGAAGGAAATGACAAAGCAAATTTTGTCAACGTGAGCAAAGTCGCCTAGTGAATAACATGAATTCAAGCGTTAAAGTTGGCATAATTTTGCATTTTTTGGCAACTTTTCACATTTTTTGACTAAAGATTACTTGACGACTTTCACGTTGCCCCTGTATAACAGAAAGGCACCATATGATAAATTTTCATACAATGAAGAATTATATTAGTTTTTCCTAGTTCATTTCATACAGACGGAGCTTCTTTTATTCATCCAGCACAAAAATTTCCTAAATGCCGGGATAAGTACCTGGAAATTATGGTAAATTATATTGATCTTTGTGCAGTTACGTCTCTTTCTCTACTAATAAGAAGACTGAATGTGTGGCGATGCTTTACAGCCTAGAATTTTCGATTTAGAGTTACTCAACTCTGAACATACATTTTGACGAATGGAAACATACATTTCTTAATTTTTTAATAAATCTAATTAGAGTTTGAAATAATTAAAAATTGAGCTGACCTTAAACATTTTATCACCGTATCTTCTTAAAATATCAAGGAATACAAATGATATTTATACCTTAAAATTAAAACAAAAACATTATTATGCTACAAATTTAATATTCGTGCATTTTTAAAAAATATTTTTTGATTTCTAGAAGTTGATTTTCTCTCAAGATTCAAACCATTTTCATTTGTGTCAGCAAATCTTTGATTGCAAGAATCTTTCTTAATTCATTAGTAAAAATTACGGAGAAAGCATTCTATTTAATATTTGTATAGTTAAAAATAAACTTTACAATAATGAAAAATTAAAAAAAGAAAATCAGAGGATATTTCAATTTTTAATAACGCTAGGAATTCCTGAGACTGATTACAGTTAGAAAAGTTCATATGGACAAGAAGAGCAAGTATAAGAAAAATAAAGTAAACATAACTTAATGTCTGAAAGTTTGTCGGAATAATGGACATGAAACTGTAAATAATTTATCTGGAATTAAGTACAATATAATATAATCTGGTACATCATATAATCTGGTTAACAAAAGTGACTAGTCATTAACCTTCAAGAAAAGATTTTCCAAGAAATGTAGTTTATTTTTACACCCACCCCTTCATAATTCAATATCGTAATTCGCAAAAGTGATATATAATTATATAAGTATATAAATTAATTTTAACTTGCTTTGAATTTCTAAATACAAAAAACTCAGCATTTCAAATTATTACTTTATATCGTATAGAAAAAAATGTTGATTCAGAACAAATTGATTTTCAAAATTTTACTAATTTCTAATAAGCTACTTAAGTTATCAATTACGGATACTTAATTTAGAAAATCATAGAATCTGTTTAATTATACATATTATAGATGAAAATAGAGCAATTAGAAAAAAATACGAAATCTAACACGTTGCGAGAAATATTTTAATATATTTAATTGGCGCATTTGGTGATCAGTTGACCCATCGGAAATATTGATAATGGTTACTTTTAAAAAATATTTCATGCCCTGCTTATTAGGGGTTTCGCTTACGAAATATTTTTGAACATCTAGTTATGGATATTAATATATGGTATCTTAAAATCCTTTCTCATATTTTTTATTTCACACGTGAACCGTCTTAATGAAATCAAGACAAATGGCATCCTTTTGTTTTTTTTCTAAAATGTCTTAACCATACAGGTAAACTACATTCTATTGCAAGTTTTGTTTCACGAAATTGTAACTTCATTTTTTGTTCCTAGCGTACACAAGGCAGATAATAAGAATAATCCTTTTTCGTAAGATTTCAGACAATGAAAATAGTTCGGCTTTAATTTCAGTCATAAAAATTATTGTAAAAAAATCCGAAATTAAAAAAAATTTAAAAAGTTACACACCAGTTAAGAAATATAAAATCTGATAAATTTTTGAATTTTAAAAATGTTTAAATTCACCTTATGATTATATTTTCGAAAAATGTTGTAATGCCGTAAATCAATGCTCTGTTTTTAATTGATTGTAGTTCTATTAATTTTTAAAATGCTGAAATGTACTCATTTCTATCATCATCCATTATTATTTGTTGATATATAATTATAAAATGATGTGTCTTATTGTGAGAGGGAACTAAAATACACACTGTCTTTGAATTAAAAAAAAAACATTGCTTTTTCATTGACTGTATTATCACTGAATTTTTTAAAAAAATATTCTGCATTTAATCGTGAGTGATGATACTGTTTTTGCAGAAACCTTTTATCCTGTCACAGAAAATAAAAATTGACAATTTCTACTTCTTGGGGAAAAAATCACTAGGGGAATTAAATATTTGCATCATAGTCCATCAAAAAGATAAGGTCATCCTTTTTCTTTAAGGATCACTATCTTCAATTGGAAAGTGCAAAGGCTTTTTTCTCCTTTTTCCTTGAATATAAAATTCAGAACTATGCAGTGTATCTTTACTTTTTAAAAATTCCATACTGTAACACCTGCTAAACATTTTGTGACAGGCGATTTTTAAAAGCACATTATTATTTTTTATTAGGTAACCAGGGGAGAACTGGTCTCACTAAAACTTACTCGCATAGTCATGATAAATTTTATCTCATATAACTTTCATCATTATATCAATAAAAATGTAGGCCCAATAACTCAGATCCCAAGCAATTGAAGTAAAAAAAAAAAAAAATGTCACAGAGTACAATTATAGCCCTAAAATACATAAGAAATTTGAAATATTTAAATGATTGCGTTTCTAAGTTATCACATTTATATGTTTGTGAATGTACAAGCAAAAAGATGGCCAATTCTTTGAGGGATTTGGTTCAGATTTTGATGAGAATATATATTCTCCCCCAGGGGATGAGATGAGAATGAGACGTTCGTAATTAAGGATGAGATGCTTCTGGCATGGTGGTTGGATCTCACTAACCCTGTGAGTGCAATAAGTTGAGGGACCTGGTTCTTCCTATCGATAACGGGACATATTTCCTACAAGAAAAGTTGTTCCAGGGCCGGTGATGACCCTTAGGATTCAACCACAGATGCCGCCAGTGTTCCTGCAGTGGAGGTGCGTAACTCAGAATTTATTTCCGAGTGCCATCGGATGGGACGGAGAGTCAGTGATATGGCTTACGTATCTATAGTAAGGATGTTAAATCTATGCACCGAACGTTGTCTAGTATTCCATTTTGTAATTATCGTGCTAACATATGTTCGCACAACTAGACAGACTTTCTCTCAATGGAGTCTGCTCAGAATTTGACAAATATCTACAAACTTTGAGCCAAAACCTTATCCCAAATTTTAACATCCCATTTCAAAGTGTTCTGAGCAGACAGGAATAAGGGCAAAATGTGTTATTTGAACTCAAGGAGGACCGAAGGTGATTTTCCGAAGTCTCGATTTTGAGTTTTTTGACAGTCACAATATTTAATCTATATTTCGTACGTGAGGAAATAAAAGTAGAAAAAATATTCATTTCAATTATTTAACATAAAACATTACACGAAATGAAAACAAAGAAAGATAACATTGCACTAAGTCTATTTATTCAAGGTGGGACATATGTAATGCCATTTTGTAAAAAAGGTACTAGTTATGAAATTAGTACAAAACTCGCTGAAACAAACAACAATAAATTGGTGTAAACAACTTGAAGAAGTGAAGCAAAAAGTATGAAACATAAAACAATTTTTTTTTCTTTATTATAAAATATGTGACTCCCTCATAATATACCGACAAAAAGCTATTGCCTTATCCTTAATTCACCCGGTAGCATGCACTATATACTGATGCTTTTTGGTATTTAAAATATTTTCATTTATTTACGCCTTTACTATTGGCGTTTATCCTTGTCAAATGAAAGAAAAAAATGTTTTATTAGCTGTAAAGTAATAAACTGCACGACTGAGTAACCAAACATTCGAGGCTGGATAAAATATACAGAGCTAAATAAAAAAAAAGCTGTTCAAAAAATGAGATATTGTTTGCCCCATTTAAAGCTCCAAAGAGTTAATGCCATCATTTCGGGACTTAGGAATTTTAATACTTTCAGCGAATTGTGTAAAATAAACGATATATTTTTATCACCCAAGAGAATTGAAAAAACACATACTCAGTCATTTAACTTTTATATCAAAACGAAATAGTTTACTGCCATTTTCCAATTATTCCTTAACATTTTATGAATTATTCCCATTTTATACATATTCATACTTATATTAATATAATCTATGTATTATATTATTCACGCTTATTACATTATACACACTTATATTAATATAATATATATTATATTATTCACACTTATATTGTTTTTTAACAGTTTGCACTCGGAAGATAACACCCACTCACCATTCAAATTAGTATAACATTTTAACGATTTATTTATTTTTCAATTTTGATTATTAAAAACGCCTAGATAATAGTAAAACGCAGATTGATTTTTCATTGAAGTTCAACTTAAAACAGTAATTTTTTAAAATAATAAAATAGTATTGAATTACTTTTCCGAACGTAAAGGAGTAAAAATTGTTGAACAATGCTTCATTTCAAAGCGTTTGTCTCTTTTTGACATAGTTTTCTTTGACGAAATTTTTTTTATCAGAATCATCAAGAATTAATGTTTGGTCTTATTTTACACAAAACTAACAACATTTCATGATTTTAGACAGAAGCATTTGAAAACAAAAATTCTTACTCTACAGCATTCTACAGACACATTTTAGATTATATTTCATACATGTTAAGAATTTCCATTTTTTCTTTGAAATTCACATTTTTTTTCAAATCCATTTTGCTTTCAGAATTCAATTTCAAATAACATTGGTTTAATTATGTATAATTCTATAAAATTTCCGGCCACTTTAGCCTAGATGAAAGAATATGAACCTCATTCTATGGGAGAAATGACTCCAGATATTTACTTACAAGTAGAATGAGAATTTTCATAATTTAAATGGTTAAAAGTGGTTCAAAACAAGGGATCACATTACAGAAATAATTTGAGTACATTTGATATCTCGGCTAGAGAATTTTCATAGTATATTTGAAGAAAATTAACTTCAATTTCACTTACTGAACACTAATTTTGGGGGAGAAAAATATCTAAATTAGATTAATATATAATTTCTTCTGGAAGCACAGTAGAGCCAATGAAATAAAGGTTTTGTTTCTGTTGCCTGACAGCAAGAACATAGATTTTACTAAGCCTATTTGAAAGATTGGAGAAATAGTCATTTATCATGGTTAGTCTAGTCTACAAAAATTACACACCTAAGGCAAATGTTTGAGACAGATCTTCCCAATGATCATTACTCTATTTCTCAATTATAGACTTAGAAAAGTAATCTACTCTTTAAATGCACTTTTGAACTGTTATTATAGATAAGATACTGATGAAATAAAAACTTATTGAACAAGGAACATTTTAAAAGGCATACAATAATAGCAAATAATATTATATTAGACTTTAATATTTTAGAATTTTTTGTTGTTAAATTCGAAAAATTTCAGTTTTCTAATATACTAGGCAATTTTAGCAATTATCTAGTACACCCTTACACATGGTTTTTGAATTATTTGTATGGAATGCAATTATTTAAAATTTGACCCTAGTACATGATAAGATAGAAATATATAAATTGAAATCAATCTACTGAAAATAGTAGTGAATGCAAATTTTTTAAAAAATGTATATGCTACCTTTAAAATAAAAAAATGTTATTATACTGAATGTGATGAGTTATTTTTTGGAATAATTAGTTGTTAAATAATCGATCAATAGTAATAATTTTATGAAATAATCAGGAGTTTGGTGAAATAATTAAAAATATAAATTGGTACAGATTGAAAAAATTATAAATTGAAATCAATTTATTAAAGCTTGTAGCTCATGCAAATTTAAAAAAAAAAATGCACGCCACCTTTAAAATAAAAAAAAAATCTGGTAATACACTGAATGTGATCAGTTATTTTATGGAGTAGTTAGTTGTTAAATAGTAATAATTTTATGAAATAATCAAGAATTTTATGAAATTATTGATTTATACACTTTAACGTGTGTCTAACAAGAAAATAAATATATACATAGATTTTAATGTATAAAGAAAGGGTTGTTTTAAATCTTAAATATTGATAAAAATTTATTTCTTGGATCAATGAAATTAATCTGAGTTTATTTGTAACAACAAAGACCTTAAAGAATGTGTACCTTGCTAAATTAAAAGGAAATATCAAATTAAAGGGAAAGTTGCATTAAATGAAATTGATTTATCATATCATATGGTATATTCAAAAGGCAAAAATAATATTCTTAATTTTTTTGTTATGTCATTTGTCTTAATCAATTTAAGTCATTAATCAGATTTAAACCGGTTTATACAATACGAGGCTTCTTTATTGGTCTTTCTCTATATATATCTATATCGATAGATAGATATACATATCTATATCGATATCTATATCTATATCGATAGATAGATGTTGTCTTCACTTATTCAAAACTCCTTAAGCAAAAAAGGTTTTCTTAACTTTTAACTACATTTAATTTAAATTTTGAACTTTTTAAAATTCAACAGAGACCATCGTTTTGTCTTCAAATAAATACGTGCTAAATATTAAAGTGATCGGAAAAATATTGCTCATATGGATAAAACATTCATTTTCATGCATATAGATTAGAGATCAATAAATACATTTAGTAGAAAAGTTTCTAAAATCTGTCAGAATAAATCATTGTGGAATATAACAAAGATTGTTATTGGCCTAATATATCATATCACTGGAATATAACATTGGTTAATACCACAAAATATGAATATAGGAAATATACCCATCTTGATGGGAAATAATTCTTTAAAAAATATCTTGGATATGATTGTTTCTTATAAATAAATGTTATACAGAAAATATTCACGTTAGCACAAAAGAAATAAAAGAAATAGAATTATCATTTGTAGTGAACTTTAGTTTTAAATACATTATGCCCTTAAATTCAATATTTCTTAGATGAATGAGGTTTTCGCAATCGATAATGTTCATAAACCCTTAAATCAAAATTAACCCCAAAATTCGATTTGAAACAAATTGTGATCGAACTATCGGAAAAAGTGCTTTTTATTAAAATATTAGTGATAATTTCATAGAAAACTAACTTAAAAAATTAGAAAATACCATATAGTCAGTTAGACATTTCTGACAATTTATACCAAAGATTGACGAATAATAATATAAAATTGATGAATTTATATTTCATTGATATTTTTACGAAAACAAGTTTGAAATACTTCATGCATTCATTTTAATTATATGTTTACAAAATAATCGTAAAAAACTTTAAATTTCTTTAACTAAGATACGGATAGATGTCTCCATGTTGTTTAATATATAATGAGAATGGTATTAGAAAATGGAATAAAACCCACATGCTAAAATAAAGATATCTGATAAGTTACAATTAATTCAAATAAAATTTATTGTTTTGCTTAATTTTATTGTAAACGAAATTTTTTAAATATTACGTTACATGTTCATTTTCTGATGATACTCACATCATCGATAAAAGATATATGTTACGAAAATAATTATTGATATCTCCTCGATGTTGTTTGATAATCTTAATGCCTGATAGTTAAAATGTACTTTTTCTTCTAATTTACTCTTTATCATTGTTTCAAGCTTATTATTTGTATTTATTATTCTATCATATACTGTTGTACAGTTTTTGAATTGCACAATTTTTTTAACAAAATTAATGAATTAAAATAGAGAATTTGTAAATTTTTATATTTAACACTAAAATATTAAATTTATTTGAATATGAAGCATTTTGCAGTTATTAGATCTTTTCTAAACTATATTTATGAATTAAATTTTTCAACCTGTTTAATACAATTCCAAACTATTATATAATATTTCTGAATATTTTTTGCAGATAAATAAAATGCCACTAGTTAACTGCCTTAATTAAGTTAGTTCAATTATATATGTGTTTCGTTCAAATAATACATTTTCGGTAAATATATTTATTTTCTCGTTGGTAAAAAATATTTTTGAACAAATTATAATACATAAAACCAGGCAAATTTTAAAAAAAACTTATCCAATGATATATCATAATAGAATCCTTTTTTTAACATTTCTATTTTAAACCAATACTTATATAAAACTTTCTTCCCTTATAAAAATGGAAATTTATTATATACTTGGAAATTGAAAAGATTAAATTTTAGTCGTTTTATAATTGTGGTTTAGTAGGATACTGAATAGCTTACAAGTGGCAAAAAATCTTTAGATCGAAGCAAATATAATAACTAAACCTCTGATTTCTAACCATCTTATTTCATTGTCTTTTGTTTTAATACTTACTGTAAAATTCAGTATAAACTGCATTACTGTTTTTAAAATAGTTCGCTTTTATAATTTGGTTTTGAAATAACTGTCTTGTTTTATGTCTCATTTTTTATTTAAAAATTTTATCTAAATCTGTGTTATGAAAACATTTAGCCATAACTAAGTAAATTTATTTTAAATCAATATTTACTTAATCTTTTGTTTCTTATTATAAAAAAAGAAAACTTATTATATACTTGAATATTGGAATTTCACATGATCGATATACTCAAGTCCCGATGTTGATCGACGGTGAATAATTATTTAAAAGAAATCAATAGATTTTTCAATACTTTCAGAAAAAAAAATCTATTCCTGTTTTAATCGTAGATTGGTAAGGGTTAGCTTATAAAAGGATGAGCTTATAAATGGCAAAAAATATTTAAAATGAAACAAATATAATAGTTAAACTTTTTTTAAATTCATTATTTTGTTTCATTGTCTTGGATTTCAATACTAACACTGTCCAAAGTAAACTGCACTGTTTTTTACAAAATGCTTCTATTAATTTATTCAGTTCTGAAACTATTTTTTTAATGAAAAATTAAATTTTAAATTATAAAGGCAAGATTAATTAATCTATATTTCTAGTATGAAATTATATATATATATATATATAAATTAACAAAATAAGGTAAGCAAAAAGTAACACAACCGAATCAATTTAGATTCATTTGTATTTTAGTTGTAGCTGCATTTGCGCTCTCCAAATACAATGATTGATTTAAAAACTTTTTTATTCTTAAATTTGTTTGAATCAGTAAGGATTTTTATTTTCTATTCAGGTTTTGGTTTCATTTCCGTGGTTAGTACTGTTTCTGTTTCGTTGAAATAAATCTTTAATTATAGTATTTTGGATTTGTTTCATTAATTGGTTCTTTTTCATTTACCTTTCATTTTGTGAACTTTTAGCCTGTAATTCTGAATTGAGTTTTAATTTCGATTTCGACCTAGTTAAATTTTTGTTCACCAAGAAATGGGTTTTGATTGTTTAAACAATTTTATATATTTAAATTCTCAGTTAACAATAAAATAACTCTATAATTAAGGGGAACATATAATTCCTAAATTCATATTTTTTTCGACAAAAATTAAGTATTTTCTTAACATCCACAATAAAAGAAAGGAGGTCATGTATCAAGACAATTCCCTTTGCTGGCAAACATCCAAAAGAATGCTCAGATATATTTTGATGTCTCCGGTTGAAAAGGGAAGAAAACATGAATTTCAACCGAGGATTTATCTGACGAATGCATATCTATATATAGTGAAAAGAATATTTTAGAGCTAAGAGCAGCCTTTCAGGCTCTTTGGGAATTTTATAGGGATTTTTCCCTTTCTGTGCAAATACTTTATGTGCTTGTTTTGTTGATGAGTCGAGGCAGACAAAAAAAATGTTTTACGCTTATGAATTTAAATGCTTTTTATTAACACTCTAATCCAAATAATCGAATAATTAGGTAATAATTCGAGAGCTAATTGCTAAACTTCAACACAATCAAAGGGCAATAATAGATTTAAAACGGCACTTTTTAAATTTTATGTAATCTAATTTTACTGCATCCAATAACAATTCAAAAAAATCTGTTTCGTTCGTTTCAATATCAGATAATAGAATTATTTTCGATTCTGCAATGAAATGGTTCTGAATTTTATTTTTATTAGTTCGTTAAAATAACTAAAATGTTTTCAATATTCTAGTAAATTGAATTTTAATCCTTTTTTATCGACACCAACACGTAATTCCTTGTATGTATTTAATTTTAATAATGTCTTTAAATTTTGGTTGAATGGAAATGTTTATGATATTAAGTATTTAAATATATTGTGGAATTTTTTTCAGAACTTTAAGGATTTTGTTTTCGTCCCTAAAATTTTATCGAATTATTTTTCAAAAATGTAACTGCTCCTTTTTTTCATTTTATTATTCCTCACCTTTTAATATATAAAATACGTAAAAATTTATGGATATAACTATTTCAGAGCATTTTTAAAAACAATTTTAGTAAAATTCTCTGAAAACTGATCTGCATGTTTTTCTTTAAACTAAGGATCAATGAAATAAAACTTGATAGTTTAAGACAATGTATATTAACTCTTGTTTAGAATTGTTATTGCGATTAATTACTATATTAAATGTTTACGAATTTGGCAAATGTATTAAATCCTTTCTGTTGTAAAGTGAAATTCTTTACTGTAGTTAGCACCAGAAGCAACATCATTTTCCTCCTAGTATATTTTAATAAATTTAATATCTCATCAGTTTTGTTCCTTGGAATGTTAGGGCGATTTTGAACAAGTACTAAGGTATTAATTTAGAAGTCATATGTTTGCAGGTAGCTAATCACACGTTAATTTCAATGCCCTAAACTAAAAGTCTTCCCATTGCTGTAATATGGAATTTTCCAAAAGAATCTTCTCTTTCTCAAGACCATGATTTAAAAATTACGAACCCTGTTCCCAAATAATCTTTACATTGCTTTGAAATCGGATGTGAATGCAATCAAATGAATTCTTAATATTTTATTGTAAAGTCACCGCCACCAGTCATTAATCAAACGAATGCTGTAAAGTCAACACCAACAGTCATTAATCAGCTGGTATTGTAAAGTCAACATTACTAGTCATCGATAGTTTTCCAAAAGAAAGCAAAAGTTTTTATACCCTCGGAAAATAAAGAATACACATTAAAATAAGTAAAGTGTTCTTCTAGCGTTATGGATGTTTTATCGTCATTTAATTCAATTTATTTATTTCTTCTTAATCCATTTAATCTTATTCGATTCGTGTAATTAATTTATTATGTCATCTTATTAAAATAATCAAATTATGAAAGCAACTCAAATATCAAATTTATCTTGATTCGATTGAATTGTACAAGAAAAAAATATAGAGAAATAAGAGATTGGGGAAAAATCATAGAAAACGAAAACTACTTACAAAAAATTAATTACGATTGAGCTTTGGTCTCGAACAGACTCTATAGAACAGACTCTATATCTTCAAAGATTACATCCCGCCAACCGAAAAAAAGAATATGTTGTCTTTGGAACAATAAAGCTGTCTAAAATGAGATCGAAAAAAAAAGAGGGAAAAGAGAAAACAACTTGTACACAATAAAAAACAAAAACGATAAAATCATCAGCTCAGTAACAGTATACAATTTTTCTCTCTATTATATATTTCATAGAAGTTCTGAATCAAGGAAAAAATTCTATTCATAAAAAATAAAGGAGAAAGTACTTGCATTACAGGCATAGTTTTCAGAAGTGTACATAACAATTATTATACTATAAAAAACAAGAAGTTATGAATTATTTATTATACATCATTTAATTATGAATATATATTTCTATTAAATTATGTAATAATACATTACAGAAAACTATTTGTCAATTTAGAACAATCTAAGTAATTTTTGTATTAAATAACTACAATGCAATTTCTAAGGGAAAATAAAATAAAAGCAAACACATACAAATTTTTCCTGACTGAAAAAATTGTTGATCAAACTTTAACTTAATAGAGCGCTACTGCAAAAATTATTAATTATTTTTATTTTAATAAAATATCAAAAAATTTAAAATATTTAAAAATGTAAAAAATCTATACCATTGGTTTAAATATCCGTGCAATTGAACACATTTGAATATTTTTCAATAAACAATTATATTTTAACTGTCAGCAGTAAGGTGCAACATTACTTAGTTCATCTCTACTATGTCTAATAAATTTGTAATAATAATAAAATATTAGTTGACCCAAAACCTTTGCTATAGATAAATGAATCAAAATAAAACATAATTTAGAAAAATGTTATTTTTTTTTATCAAACCACTTTGAGATGCAATAGTAACTTATGCTCCCTAAAATAACAAAATTCTATTTTTGTTTGCATCGCATTTAAATTTGTTTTCATTCCATTTAAATCCTTTTCAAAATCCTTTAATGCAACCATTTCAATATTCATAAAGTAGAATATTTATAAAATATTAAGAGATTCTTACTTTTGCTACTGCCAATTGATTGATAATGTTGATGTGCCATCCTATCAACTGTGTCAGTAAACAATATTTCCGATGTTATAATTCCATCTTTAAATTTTATAGTTAAGTTCAAATGAATATTTAAAATTTTTCTTCCTTTAATAACACCAAAAAAAGGACACACCCATTTACCATTATTCTACTATCATTATCCACTGACATATTTATTCTACTGAATTCTATTAGAAAAATAATTTGTTAAAAAATGTGACCTGTGCAATCTAACCTATTTACAAAAATAACAATAAGATTACAGCTATAAGTAGTTACATCATTATAACGATAAGCAATATCGATATTAAAATGGCATGATTAAAAATTAATATGATTCGGCTTCGACCACGATAGCCGCTCTAAGTGCACAGTGGATAAAGTCTTCGAATATTACAACATCTGGCCATGCTCCTATTGTTTTCAACGTAAAATTTTTTTTTCGCATTTGTTATTAAACTCGGCTTGTTTTTGAAATAGGAAGGGTTCTACTTAATACTTGTGTAATCTATACGACAAATAAGAAAGAGACAATGAAAGAATATTTCTTAAATTGGAAATTTCCGTAATCTCATATTTCAGTTTTAAAAAATCTTTTAATTACTTCAGATTTATTTCTTAAACTATCAGTTAAGCCATATATTCTTCTTTTAATGGTTTTATGTGATAAAAATGATATATAATTTTATGAAACTAAAATTTTAAACAATTGGTTAATAGGAAATGAATTCATTTCAAATACAATTTAAGTTGTTGAAAAAATCCTTTTAATTCATCTGTGCTTTTTATTTCTTAAGTCATTCAATTTTCACAATTTATTTAACTTTATATCCGCTAAAGAAGTTAGGGAAAAAGGGTTTCTTTAAACAGTTATTGAAAGAAACTGATGGTATAAAAATATTTAAATTGTTTCTTTCAGTATCTAATTAATTAATCTATTAATTGCCTTCAAAAACAAATTTAAATATCATAGGCATTCATATGTGAAGACAAGAAAATAGTAACGTTTATCTTGAAATTGTTCCATAAATATTATGAAAGCGTCTTGCGACCACAGATGCAATTCAGTATTCTAAAAGAGTAAAAAAAATAGTCTTCACTCTTTAATTTTTATTTTTTATTTTTAGCGAAGAATTAAAATATCATGCAGCCATGTACAAGTTGGGTATTAATAATTTCTATGAAAAAATCGAAATGACAGTTTTAGAAAATTCGTACTCCATCTCCAATTAAGCTGTATAAATGCAGCATTCCAATGACATATAGCCATGGAATTGCAAAAATTTTATTTCATGATTTTTACTATAAATAGATTACGCTTTTTATCGTTTCAATCCAAATCGGATCCCTACATTTTATTTATTGCAATTCTGTGTTTTATTTGCTTGTATAGTATTTCATGTGTTTGTTTTTTTCAATCCATGATTTGAAATGCAATCAAAATTGCAATTTTTAAAAATTTTACCAGATTTTTTATGAATGACCTACGTTTTTATATTCACAGTAGGTTGGGTTCAATTGAGCCAAACATGATGCTTTATCGCTAATGCGTTTGAAAACTAAACAGTTCGTTCTTTCAATGAGAACAATACGTTCGTTCTTAATTCGCTCTTGATTCTGGTTCTTGCGAAAATTATTTCGGCTAATGAAATTCATGAATAGTACGCACGAGCCGATTTTGAAAGAAAAGCACAGCTACGCAGTGTATAAAATCACCATCCTTTTTTTTACAATCGTATTATTTCTGTTTAAAACTTAGTTTAGTTAAAGTTATTTTAATGTTCCGTTACATAATTCAGGATTTCATTCTTGCATATTATATATAATTCCAGTTACCTTGATCTTATGATCCTAAATATTATATATATAAATTAAAAATATACTATCATGATTGAATATTTATGGTAATTTAAAAAAATAATTTTAAATTCTTAATAGCAATTTAATAATTAAAAATTAATATTAGTTGTAAAATCATTGACTATTGGTTAACATTAAAGTATTTTCTGATAGAAATACATATTTTATAATCGGAAAGAGGAAAAATATTTACAAGTTATGGATTTGTGATATTACTGGCAATAAGCTACAAATAAAAATCCATTTCTGTGGAAAATCTAAATCAATTTTCAAGGCAGCCATATTCCATCAACATAAATTCAAAGCATTTTGCATTTACTTTAAAATATATTTTACAATATTTCAAAATATTTTACATTTATTTTAAAATATATAATACAATATTTTAAAATATATAATACAATATTTCAAAATATTTCACATTTATTTTAAAATATATATTTACAATATTTCAAAATATTTTACATTTATTTTAAAATATATTTTACAATATTTCAAAATATTTTACATTTACTGGGTTTTAAATGCATTCACAGCTATGAATTTTTAAAAAAATATCTTAAATGGGCTCTGAATAGAATTAAAAGAAAATACACGATATATTCTTTGATTAAAAGTTTTTACAATATCCTATTTGAGTACATGTTCACTATGGAAAATTTATAGATTAATTTTCGCTTTAATGTTATTGTAATTAATAAAAAGCTTGAAAGTACTTCTTGTATACAGCCGACCACCCCGAAACCACTGAACGTAGCAGTATCGACAGGAGTTGTTGCGATCGGCAGAGCTTGAAAATACTATGTACATTTCAAAAATTGCTTACGCTTTAAGATAAATTAATATTTTCAACATTAAAAACAATAATAATATTTTCAGATGAGTAGTTATTCAAGCAGATAACGCAGAAAAGAAAAGTTTTTTTTTCTTATCCACTATGTGATGGTAATTGTTAAAATCTTTTGTCAGGCATGAAAAGCTATTTTTTTCATTTGAAGTAAAACTAAAGAAATATTACTGTGTGATCCATGGAAACGATTGGTATTTAATTTTAAGCATTTCGGATAGATTAATTTGTAAGAAACGACTCAATCCTCTTTCATTTTTGTAGGCTATATATGAGATTTGAAAGACAGTGTTAGTAAAGCATAAAAAATGTATATGTAAAGCTAGGAAAATACAAACATTATGTGCCTCAAGTTAAGATTATATATCATTATAAAATGTAAACTACAGATTACTCCCGAGAAATTGTGACAGTAGAAAACACATATGAAAAAGATTCTCCAAGATATTTAAAGAAATTTTATTTATTTGTTTCTTAAAACATCTGGTGTATATTGTTTACACAATATGCTTTGTTTGGTTGTTAAAATGGAATGAATAAGATGAACATTTTCTACTACCAAATAGATCTAAAAAATTTGAAATTCTTAGTTTTATTTTACATATTTATTTCCTCTAGATTTTTTTCAGATAAAATGGATTGAAAAGAGTGAGTGAACTTTTTTGAATAGAGGACGGAAAAAATAATGAAAGATTGCAGTTGCCATCCTTTGAATACATGGAAATTTATCATCATTCATCATATCAGTTGAATATTGTTTGGTTCTTTCGGTCTGCAAGAGACAAATATCAATTTCATATGGCAACTAGGCATTAATTCTGAAACAATTCTTTCTGAAATAGTTGTATTTTTATTAAAATTTATAATATATATCAATTGTTTGGTAATAATAATGTAAAATAAAACCCAATTAATTATCTTCCTTAAAGGATTTTAATATAATCCAACAAAAAAAAATCTTTACTTGGATTTAAAATCAAGCATTTGGTTAGTAGGGGAAATACTGCATAATTAATGCAAACAATTAAACCTGTTAAATATATCATATGGCTATAAAGAATAAATTTATTAAATTCTAAATTTTGGATTTGCTTTAAAAAGACAGAGACAAGTTAAAATATAGCAATGATATCAATTGTTTTACAAAACCAAAATGGAACGTAATAATTAATTAACAATTAAATAGCTTCAAGATAAACAAACTAAATGGATTTTTTACATGGGTCTAAAATTAGCCTTTTAATGGACAATGTAGATAATATAAAATTAATGGTCATGAGAACATTAACAAATTCTATAATTTGCATTTATTATTTTAAAAAATAAAGAGATTTTTTTTATTTGTGTTAATTTTGAAAAGAAAGTATACTTTTTTGCATTTCAAAATGGCCCCAAAAGTGACAATTAAAAACATTTGATTCAATGTTTGAGAGCATATAGGAAAATTGAATCTAAAACAATTTTACTGCTAAAAATAGTTGATAAGAATTTAGTTGATAAAAATCTTGAAAATACAATAAATAAATTTGTGTATCTATCTATAAAATTAGTTCAGAAATATGGCCGTCATGAATAATTTAAATTTATTTTTTTTACTGACGGCATGATTTTTTAAAATATTTGATGAATAATATTTTTATTTTTCTCAGAGCTATTTCATATTAAAAAATACAGAAAAGCTAGCGAAAGGATTAACAATGTTATGCCAAACAGCTATTTTCAAATAACTGTAACGTGTAGAATAGCGATCAAGATTTTAAAGAAAACTTTATTACTAGTGATATACAAAATGTTCAGTAGGAAATTCAAATATTCTGTAGGAACAGTGACATAAAATCAGAAAGTAGTTAATTCTTTTGTTACTTTGATAATTCGAATTCAATTAGCTCTAAAAACTGGAAAAACAAGATTTTTCTCCAAAATTTAAGAACATTTTGTACCTATTGTAAAATCACAATATTGCGCCATTTTCTTAAAGGTTAGGTATAAATAAAGAGGTTACCGATAGTTAAATAGTGCGTCTAAGTGCTAAGGAGCTGTTTGTTGAGACAAAAACTAAGGATAATCAAAAAGCCTCCTTGGCTCTTCTAAAACTGAACTAATGAGATAAAACGTCTCTCTTCAATTCCTCGCATTCAGTTGCAGTTAATAAATGGTGGAGCAAAATTTCGCACTGAAAGCCAGGCGTCAAGGCTTCCCAGCAGTGTTTTTTAACCAGCTTTTGACACCTTTCAATATTAATAAAGTTGATTTTCCATATCTAAGTGACTGATAACATTCATTGAGTGAAAATCATTGCAACTATTTAGTATGTGTATGGCAAAATTTAGTATATACAAATAGCAATAAAAACGACTGTATCAATTTCAAAGCACTTGCAATTAAAATTAATGAAGTATCGTAACCAAATTTCATGGTGATAAGAGAGTTACGAGGAAATTTATTCTGTAAAAAATATTAGAAATCGGAGATGGATTAATTGCATCTTGAATGCAGGAAAATTGGTCCATTGGAAATGTTGTATATAGATCAAGGCGAAGAGTAAAAGAATATTCACACTGAAGAATAAAAGACAATTTCCTGGCAACTTTATTTTGTCTGTCAATCATTTCTACAAGTAATTACTATGATAATAATGAAATTTTGTATTCACTCTAATTATGGTCCTAGTTTTATTTCTGGACTTAATTCTCATCTAATTTTATTGTCTTGCTTTTATGAAATTTATCTCTCACAATTTGATATTCCAATACACGAGCACTGCTTCTTTGCTTTCTGGGATGGATTTTCATTTATTTGTTCAAATCTATATAGCATACAGTGAACTCAGTCATTGCATTTCTAAAAGGCGATTATCAATACTGAAATTTTAAAGGGATAATTTCTTCTTCATGGTATTTGAAAATTTAATACAATTTATTCCTTGAAAATATTTCTGTCGAAGAAAAATTTCCACCTCTCTGTATTTCAATATTACAAAAATTTTATTTAAAAAATCATTTCAATTAAAAAACGAAACGCTGCAATTACAACTTTTCATTAAAAAATTAGCCAGTGCAATTTTCCATTAACAAATTGAAGAAATTTCAAATTCTCATTAACAAAAATATCTAATTTCAGCTAATGAAATTCAATCCACGGTCTTTTAATAAGACTGTACACTTAATTTAATTTCTTTTGTCTTATAATGTGCTGCCGAAGTGTAGCCCAATTTATTTACGCATGAAAAATGAATAATAGAATCGAATATAAGTTTTAGGGGTCATTTAATATGTTTATATATCAAGTGAGTATAAATCGTAGTCATTATAATTAAAACATCCAAAATTACGCTATACCACAAAAACTATTACATTTTATGTAATTCCAACATCTTCATTAATAAATAAAGAGGCATTGCTCTACACAAAAACAAAATCACAAGCTAGTAAAACACAACTGAAGCCACCACAAGAGTAGCTATTATAGTACACAACAGGTACTAACCAGAAAATCCCTATTTAATAACTACATCAGGACCAATCTATCAGAGAGAAATAGAAACTTCACTCAGCTTCTCACTCTAGCTTAACACAAAAGATCTTACCTTCTCTAAATACATATCAGCCATTTACAGCTCTTCTGACTGGACGTCAAATGTTTTGAAATAAAAGGTGCAGGCTTTCTGTCATAGTGGCTACGCGTTTTTCCTGTAATCTGGGCTTCCCAGTTCGGGCATGGCTATTCTTCTTCAGTGATCTTTCTGTTTGTGAAGTGCGGGAATGTGCCCCTCGTTATACCGGGTTGTGCAAACGAACCATATACATGAAGTAGCTAATTCGTACTCTTGGCCCTTGTTGCCGCTTCTGAAGAAAAAAGAGACTCTCACTCGGTTTAAATCGCTGGCATAACTGTCCGCGGATTTGAAGAAGTGTCATAAGTCACAACAACACCAGAATAAAAGATTTAAATGGCTCTTATTGGAGTTATAGTTATTGCTGGTGAGAAAATATTCTTTAACTTTGGTACCCAAATCATCAAATGATAAACAGCGCCTTTTCCAGAGTTGAGAGTTATTGACTAGTTTGCTATTCAGAAACCATAGCTGTATCTGAGAAAGTATCTTCCTGAACAAAAGTCTTGATGCAAATAGGTATTAAAAATTCGTATCCTTGCAATAAAGTATAAACCTTATTGCTAATTCTTCGGATTGTAAATCATTGCGAAATGTCAGTCGGTGCATATATGTAATTAAATTTCAACTACCATATAATTTTGGACTTAGTGTTCCATTCTAACACGAGAAACGTTATATCGGGCTTAGCATTAATGCTTATAAATTTAAATTGGGACTGAAATTCAACGGGTTCTATATGAATGGCATGAATTAATATGCTTAACTTTAAACCAGATACCTAGTGCTATGATATATCCAGTTCCATTTTAACAAGAAGTTATATCAGCAATCAATAAATACTCATCTTATCTTTTTCTGTTCCGAATGCGTCTTATTTAATTATAGGAATTATAATACCCTCTCCTTTAGTCCATGTATGTATCTTCAATCATCTCTTAGGTGTTTATCACCAAATATCTTTGCATATTTTTTAAATTTCCGACCCATTGAGATGGCTGTAGATTATTTATAGAAAAAAGTCAAATTATTTTATGGATTTTGTGTAATTTTATAATGGGCAGAGTAATCTCAAGGTTTCAATTTTGTATGTAAATCTTGCGCAATCCTTTCTCCGTCGTTCTTGATGTATATCTAGAGTGAAGATAAGTGAAAAAATAGGCCAAAGAAAGAATAACTGCTTGTCACATGCCACTTTTAATCCTTAAAAGACTGTACTTTTTTTGGGGAACTTCCACACCTTACAGGAAGATTATATATATGTTTATCCATCGAAAATCGCCAAGTAAATACATTATATTGGTGTTTGAAACGTAATCTCAAAATGATCAATATGATGTTATTGTTCTTGGCATAATCTTGAAAATCGCCAATAGAAAGCTGTAAAAGTAGATAAGTGCCAATGTTTTATGCTTGAACTTTCTGTATCTGTAAATATTTTTTAAATTAATACTTAACTATACAATATTGGTAATAACATGCTCAAGGTATGTATATAAATATAAATATTGAATATTGTCATAACGTACGTAAGTACAAATTCAGTGTTCAAAATAATGAAAAGTATTGTTGTTAAATATAAATAAAAACATATTTTACTAAGAAAATGCACAGAAATGAAATAATTGGGAACAAAAAAGTCTACATTTAGAATTTTAAATTGACATATAAAGTATTTTTGATCTCTTATATACTTCGATGTCATTGAGGAATCAAAGTTTGGCATGCTTTTATCCATTAAGCATTAAATATTTCAAATGAAGACATTTTTTTTTAATGTGGTCACTCTAAGTTTAAATGTTTTTCATGTAGAACGCGTTGAATGAAATTTGCCTCATGTATATCAGCTCCTTCATGCCATTCAAGCCTGTAAACTTTATAATGTTAAAAAACAATTTATTCCTTCCTTAACATAACTGTTGTTAATTACCTAGAATACAGATGAAGATGCGTTGCTGCTTTTTTCCTTCATTGCACTCGTCAAAATCAGATGTCTGTAGTGAACAGGGGAAGGGGACATGTTTTTCAAAAAGATTCCTGATCCCGGAAGCAGTCTCAGGAAAAAAGGGGGAATAGAAAAGGAGATTAAATCTTACACGTGGATTGGATCTTTCCGGTTGTTACGTTATTTACAGCTGCTGTAATTTTTTCAACCTGAGAAATCGATTCCGGGTTACTTCAGGTGTACATTATGTTTGTTTTTTTTAATATTTTACAGATTAAAAAGGTGAATGAAGATAAATTTTTTTATGAAGTAGATCTTTCCATTAAGCGCAATTTCATCGTTTCACTTTGGCAATATTTCTAAAAGTCAGATTAATGTTTGGAAGAGTGGAGAAAGATTCAGTAAATAGAGCATTAGAATTTATGAAATCAACAATTATGTTAAAATTGTTTTTAAATATGTTAATGGCATTGCTCATTATTATGTTTATAATGATATATGCATGTATTTCTATAGAGAATGTTTCGCAAAAATGAATTCTTCTAAAGTAATAATTTATCTGCCAAATTTATTTCAAGTAATTGTATTGTATATAATATTTTAGCGCTTATCTCCTAATTATTGATTAAATATATGTTTCCGGGTTTCAAATATTCCTTAAACGAGATAAGCAATTATATGAACATACTGATTTCTCTAAAGAATGATGATATAGAATTACAAGACTAATTTTTACATTGCCTTCACAATGAAATTTCATCAATTAACAAAATACTATACCTGCACCTATTTACAATCTTGGGAAATTTAATTCTATTATTTCAAATATTAGCAAACATATGAAAGGAAAAATTTATTGGCTTAGTCTTTCTTTTTCATATTTCATACTAGTGTCTGAAAGCCTTTTATGATATATATCATAGATAATGCACTTACCACAATACATTTTTGGAGGTTTTGGAGGTGCATAACTAATAATGCTTTTATTAACTTTATTAGATTTTTCAAAATTCAAACAGTGTATCAATTGAAGTGTTTCGGATATTTATTCAAATTGAATATTTTCAAGACCAATATAATGCTATGTTCTTCTGAAAATAATTGTGTATATCGATCTAATTCCTCAATTGTGACATTAAGACAGATTTATTGAAGCCGTCGATAAAGATCAACTACAATTACAAGAAGCAAATATGCATAAAACATAAAAGAAAAAAAGAGCTAGTCGAGTATTTTAATCACCAATCAGTATAGAACCGAACAAAATAAGTAATTTCAGAAATATCAGATTGCACCTTTAGAGAAAATTGCAATTTATTATGAACATTTTACCAGGAATGGAAAGTGATAAGCACCATAAAAGGTCGCTTTGACAGTTGATTTCTGCCTCTGGAATAAAACAAAATATTTCGGCTAAAATTACATTTCTCATGAAAACTAGAGAGTTTTCTTTATATGAAATTAGGTTTACTTTCGAAACTCAAGTTTTGATTTTTCATAGCTATGCACATGAATTCCACGAATACTGTATGAATGTCAATTATTATGTCCGCAAAAAACTTTCACATAATTTTAAATATAGCTTAATTTAAAGAAAAACCAATTAACAAATATAACAAAAATGATAAGAGCTGACTTTTACTAATAAATAAATTTAGCTGGTTTCAACGTTATAACATTTTGCGGGCATGTAAAGGTTCAAAAGCGTATTGAAATTTTCAAAAATGGGCCACAATTAATTAACGGGTTCAAGCGTATAAACCAGAGGTGTTTTGCCTTTTGTGCAAATTTCACTCTGGACCATGATCGAATTTGAATGATGGCTATGTCCATCATAGTTACGACCATGTTGGACGGTAAAGAGGCTCTCATTAGCGAAAAAGAATCTCTTCCAGAACCGATTTGCCGCCCATCTGAAAATTGCTCAGCAACTTTAGAGCCGAACGATTTTGCTTTCTTCCGTGAGAAACCTGAACTTTTTAGAACTTAGATGGCTTCAGTCCCACCTTTTTTTTTTCCCATTCATCGCACTGAAAGGTCACTGATTCAAAATTCACAAGCAATCTTTCTCATGGAAAACCTAGGATTTCTTTGAACTCACTTGTTGATGTCCTGACGATTATTTGAAATATTCATAGGACATTTTAATCTACTTCCCGGACATCTGTCATCATTGCCGAGTTCTTTGAAAGGGCAAATTGCTTCAAACACTGCTTACTGAGTCAAATCCAATAAACTAACTATTTCATAATGTAGCTTTACTTATTTGAAAAACGTGGTAATTAAGGTCGAGATGCTTTCGGCATGATTGTTGGCTCTCGCCATCCATGTAGTTATAGAAAAAGTGGAAGGGTCTTGTCATTGAGGACGTTGAGTATTTCCTCAAGAAAAAAGCTCTTTCTATCTTAATCAGTGTAGGCAATTAAGATTCAACCACAGTTCCTGCCTTTGTTGCTATCGCAGCAGTCCAGTTATTTAGATTTATCCGTGTGACTTTAGGTGGTTCGAACAGTCTGTGTATGGATTATATAAACAAATCTAAAATATCATACCTCTTGCTTAACATTGAAAAAATATAATGAGTAAACAAAGAAACATATAAAATATTTTATAATTGAATCAGTAAAAAATAATGAATACAAAAACCCTTGCGGAAATTTCATCTTACGATGCAATAAATTCTTCAGAGTGTTTTTGATTTTTTTGTATTCAATCATCTAACCTATATGCACAGTCAAAGTAACATGGGCAAGACTATTAAGTGAATGCAATATTAATAACAGTTGCTATTTGATGCCTAAAAATAACTAAGGTGAAGGGAATTCGACTATCATTTTTATTTAATTACAACTGCAAGTAACCGTACGTACCAAATCAGTTGGCCAAGTAAATAATATTCTTTTTTTTCCCTACTTTTAAAACAAGAGAGCTCTGTCAAGCCGGACGGCAAATCAATATTTCTCATAACATCCCCCCCACTCCTCGAATGACAAGATTTATTCAATCATAGAGGCGATGATGTTTTCCTCTCCCCTTCTATTAACGATGCAGTTGTCAATCGCATTGCGCGCGAGAGGGAATCGTTATTTTCTCTTCATCAATCCTTCAAAACGTGGCGTCTGCATCCGATGGGCGACACGTGTTTCCCACCCATCATTTCCCATAGAAGAACCAGCTTCCTGTACAGAAACAGATTATATTGAAGGGGAGTGGATCCTGAAGGACGTCTTTACTGTTTTCCAAATGTTAAGTAATCATTCGCAGCTGATGTTTTTCTTCTCTTTAGTTTCTGAGGATTTTGTTTTCGGTGTATGGAATTTCAGGTGAGGGTTAGGAGCTCTTGTGAATTAGAATAGAAAGATAATTTCTCTTTATAAGATTATTTCTTCTTCAATATTGGTTAAATCAACTGTGGGTTTGAAAAATAAATAAAAAAAAATAATAACTTTTTGTATTCAAAATAAAAAAAGCAAAGTTCTGTAATTCTCGAATTCCCGCACAACAGGCATTGTATATTTGTTTAAAAGGGTAAAAGCAGTCTTTATAAGATGAGTTTTTCTGTATTCGAAGTACAAATAGAAAAGTACTGTACTTTTTTTAAAAAAATTACGATTTCGAGATTTATATGACATTATCTCCACATTTAATACCATCCATAGTAAGAAAAGCATACTTTTGGAGACAGATCTATCTTTCTGTAAATCTGATTAGACAAAAAAAAACCTTGCCTTAGATTGATGAACTTAAGCTTAAATTTTAAAATTAACTTCGATTTCAAAATGGAATTCCCTCAGAGGATATATGTCCCTCTGTCTGAAAAATAAACTAACGTAAAGCGTAAAATGTTTGAGATCAAATGTAAGTCTAAAGTTAGAAACTTAAAATATACATTATTTCTAATTTTTAACCATGTCCCTTCGAAAGTTGAACGTTTCTCAGTCTGTACATTCGTATTCTTGAAAACATGATTATTCAATTATTCAATATAATATATTCCAGCTACTTTGAAATAGATATTCGATTCTTTTTTGTACGTGTGTACTCTACAAAGAACAAGTACGCGTGTACTTCTCTTGTCCTAAAATTATTATACATATTAGATATATCAAAAGTTTATTTATTTTTCAAATTATATGATTCACGATGTTAAAGTTTTTCTAGAAACATGAATGGCATGAAGCCTCATTTCACCTTTCTTACATGTGACAATATCAAGGATTAGTTTAGTTTAGTTATATTAACGTCACGTTTTAAAGCAACACTAGAACTATTTTGAGACAGACCTCATAATTTTGAACCAAGGTCAGATTACTAGGACGACAACTGAGCTGGTTTCCCCCCTCTCGCCACATTTGCACAAGGACGATGAAATCACGAAATACGCTAGCAGAGTTTTTCTCCATTCTGACTTTTCCTATACAGAAATTTGCATTATGCGTTTGCATTTGCCTTTGTCCTTTCATTTGGCATTGTCATTGGCCTTTCATTATCTCAGACGAATGTGGCGGTGTTTCTGATAGTATAATTAGTACAAAAGGCAAGCTAAAAATTCCCATGCGGTGCGACCGCCATTTATTAAATAACATACAAAAAATTTAAAGGAATGATAAGTGAATAAAAAAAGCGGTGATGGCTTTCACTAAAAAATTTGATTTTTCAAAATCTTCTATAACATTAGGTCACATAGGGTAAGATCAGATCGGCGAGACTGTATTTCAATAAGGGGTGACTTCTTGCTTCCTATCGCGTATTTTGCTTCTCTAATAATACGGATAAGGCAGCAATTGTCTGGTGGAAAAGTCTCTGCTTTCCGCCCGGTTGTAGGATGGAGAATCGATTCCACTGAAGAGTCGTGGTGTGAGTGGAACTGGTGCACCTGGTACTACCGCTGGTGGGATGTGGAAGTTTGGAAATGTAGATGCCATGGCAGGTGTCGTTTTCATCATCTAACCGTTGCTAAAAATTTTGAATTACCGAATTAAAACAGTTCTAACTTTGCTTTGAAATGACATTCTAATATAAAAAATTTAAAATAAACTGACAGTGCGGGTTATAAGACCAATTTTTTTGAAGTCATTATATTTTACCACATTAGGTAAAATTTTAATATAGATTCTTTTTACCAAAGAGGATTTTAAAAAGTCAACAGAACGAAGGAAAAATGCTTTATCAACAATAAACACCGGGTACAAATGGTTATTAAGAGACATATGTGGCTGTCACTTTCTTACATAATCACCAAACCTGTTGAGGCATTTATCACAGCCCTGGACCAATTTGTTTAACCCGCCATGGTAATAACCAGGTCCTTGACTAAGGAGCCAGTTCTCGATATCATTTTAAGATCAACGTCTGATATGAACCCTATTTCGGGTAAGTGTTTCTTCAATACCAGAAAAAGGAACTAGTTATTGGGAGGCAATACGGGGCTGCACGGCGGGGTGACTTCGGACCTCTCACCTAAACGTTTCCAAAAATCTCTCTGAATGCTTCAAAATAACGACTGCATCTAGTCACATATTGTCTTCTCTATGCGTCATCTCTGTACACTTCAACGATTTGTCTGGGAATGTCCTATGGCTACGCTTTTGCGTCCCCTAGAAATCACCAAGGATCATAACTCTATACGATGCCACTTCTATAGATGTCTTGCCATGACTGTCACTGTTTCAAATCTCAGTAATATCTGCTCTAACTATTGGTTTAAGACAAAAAGAGCCATGCGTCTTAACTCTGGGTAATAATTTTCCCATGCACAATTTCTACTTTTCAAATAGTGCTGCTTGTAAACATTTCTTAGATCACTTCTCTATTTTATTTGAGAACATTTTTTTTATTTATTATAACTTTGTGAAACATACGTTTGTACACAATTATATCTAAGAAAAAGAATCTATAAATACTAATATATAGATAAACACCAAATCTTTAAACAGATTTTAGTTTAAATATGATACATTGATCTGAAATCTAGAGATGGAAGTATATAACCAAATTTCAACTTTGAATTTTTCTTTTATTTTATTTTTTTGCTTTTTCATGTTGTGCGCAATCGAAGAATCAAACAGATTTTCAATCAACACAATTCAAGACATTTAGTGTCAAAATATCGAAAGATTATTTTCTCTCTTTTACTGAATAATATGAAATAAAGGCTTCACACTAAAAGCTATGTTTCTTTCAACATAAATATCCATATTAATCCATACTCCTTTGTTTTATTCGCTATTATCACTCAAATACAGTATCTAAAAATGTATTACATTGTTTGAAACTAAATAGGTACGGTAGAGAATCAATAGATGGTGAAGATATATAACAGTTTTTCCCATAACTAAGACATTAAGTAACCAGGTTTTATGACACTTGCGTCATCACTCTGCGTTGGTCGTAAAAACGCTCGGCAATTGACTCTCGTTTCCCGGTGATAACAGTTTTAAGATATCTAATTCATAATGGGTTAATTTTCAAGGATAATTATGATGATGTAAGTATGTCGATACGAAGGTTCTTTCTTACCTCCACTTATTTAAAGAGTTATAATGAAATACCAGAGTCTCGAGTTTGTTATATGACTGGGACATTAAATATTTTTTGTTTAGATTTATTTTGATATCAACATGGTTATTAATGCATTTATTTCATTCTGAGTGTTAATAAGGAGTAGAATAAAGATTGCATGTAATATACTTAAATTAAATATTGCAGGTAACTATTGAAAGTCTGCATATAATATACGAGACTTTTAGAGATAAACTTAACTAGTCACTTTTTCGGATAGAATATTAGATTTCCTGAATATTACATAAGGTAGAGGTGGTATGCTAGTGAGTTCTCGATTTCAATACAGATGGGTTTTTGGTTCGAGGCACAATTCCACCAAATAACCCTCCTGTAAGCGGGTCTGGTGCACGTTAATACACGTTTCCCGCTGATGTTGTGTGGAGGAGGGTAGATCAGTTGAATTTCTCGTCATCTGACCGGGGTTCTGAAATACGAGGTCCGCCTCAAAAAAGCTCTGGTATTGCTTTAAAAAGGACTTTAATACAACTAAACTAAACCTGGCTATTACATATGGCATATAGTTATTTAACATTTTACATTTAGTAATCTCAAATAAAAATTTAATTATAAATCAAAATCAAAATTAGAATTAGAATTTTATTTTAAATAATATTCAAAAATATGAATTTAATGGAATTAGTGTGGTAAAAATATAAAATCACCGAGAGCTTTATGCTATTATGGTTTTTTATTAGTAATATTTTGTTTGTTTGTTCCTATTGATTGTAAAAGTTGTTTTTGTATACACTTTAGAAGTGGTTTGTTGCTTGTAATAGGCTACGTTGAACAGGTTAAAGCATTTTTATCCCTTACTGAGCCTTACGCATCAAGCATATAGATTTTTCATTATAATTTACTTTTTCTATGTAATTAGTTTAGGTATAAACATTGTTATATTTTATTACTTAATAGTTTTCCACCCAAAAAATTATCTGTATATTATCCCTGAATTCCTGGAGAAAAATTAAATTAATTTTTATTGCTTCTATTTACGATTTCACAATAATTTACTGCTCATTGTGGTCTGGATGAAATAATTTGAAGATCCTGTTGACTTTTATATAGTTTATTTATAACACCCACAACAAAGGAACATAATGAGTTGCAAGTCTAGAAAATTCCACATTAAGTTTCTCGGGAGAGAGAGAACCAAGTTCACTCTCCTCCAAGTATGAGTGTCATGCTCGTATCTACGGAAAAAAATACATCATCAATGAGACCACGTGATATTTACATGATTGGTGGCTAGCTCCGCTCAGAAAGACCATGTGGTTTCACTGAATTCATAACATTTAAAGAAGATATTTTTGTACAGAAATATGAAGTCGGAAATGAAAAATTTTGGTTAAATACAAAATTGTTGATGAAAAGAAAGAAATAGCCCTTTAATTACATTACATTACAATAAGTGCCCAAATGTACCAGCGCCAGCATCGACATAGGTCCGGTCTAGCATGTTATTGATATCCTCTTTAGAAAATACCTGTTAGCATATTCCCATTATCTAGCCTATTTCATGCAAGGAGGAAAATCGAGCGACATCATTGGTCCCCACCACCATCCTCTCTCTGATGAGAGTGTGACGTTATATTTGCTCTCGTTCAGATTCAACTTGGATTTGGGACTTCTTATAACTAGATCGCATAAACTGAATGAATTCGATTTAATTCTTTGAGATATTGATGATATACCTTAGTTACGCTTACTGTGTTTACCATCTACGTTTTTCATTATAATTTTCCATTTAATAATATTTAAAATAGTTTCCTGTTATTTAAGGAAGGAATCATTTTACTATGACGCATATTTAAAAAAATATTACCATAATATATTTACATCAAAATCGTCTCTATACATCTCTATAAAACTTCTCTTAAATGCCTTGGTTGATTTCAACCAACTTTACGTACTGATTCTTTTTGACAAGAAAAAAAAAAATACCACCAGCAATACCAACGAAAACTATTTCGAAGTTCGTTTATAATGACGTCAAACTTTCGTCACAGAGTGCGCGGCGGTGGGAACCAATGATGTTTCTGAATTTTCCTCCATGCATGATAAAGGTAGGGAATAGGAATATGCTAACTGGTATTTCATGAACAGTTGCAGCTGTAACTAAAAGTTTTGAATTGAAATACTCGTCTGAGTCAATTGGAATCTAGCAAAGATTTTGCATTTTTCTGCTTTTCGACCCCGTATTCCTGTACGAAAATTGCTTTTTTATACGAATTTTAAAATCTCGTCCATGATCTCAGGGATATACTATAGGATACACCGACTTACTTAGAGCAGAAGTCAGTAATTACCTATAGCTGAATGATAATAGTTAGCATGATAGCATTAGCTGCTAAATATCCATACTTACCCGCTTCAATAATAATAATTTTCAGACTGTTTCATTGAATAATTTTACAATTGCATTTAATTCAATGTTTCGTTTACTAATGCAAATTAGAAATGTTCTGAAGATAATTTGCGTCCATTTAGTTAGAGGAAATAAGATATAAAAGAAATTAAAAAATGTGTTTTAATAGAAATATTAGCAAAAGTCAAAATAGTTTCAACAGCCATCAAACGTGTAATTGCAATGAATAAACTGTTTCTCAATAATCGTTTAAAAAGTCCATATCTGGAAGAAAAATGGGTCATTAAAAGCACTGAATAAGTAATTTGAATTTTTTTCACCACGAATTTGTACTATGTTTCAAATGTTTGAGTTCATTAAGTCAATATGGGAAACAAAAATAAAAGGAAATAAAAATAAGTAACTTCAATAACTTTCATTTAATATTTTTCACACTCGAAAGTCTCAAAGGAAATTGCTATAAAAGTCGAATTTTATAATGAATAAATTTTGTAACAAAGATTTCATTAGCTATTAATGCGAAATATTTTAATTTAAAATTTATGAAGAATCACGAATTCCAAGATAAAATTAAAAAGTAGAGTTTTTTTCTAGATGAAATACTCGCTAGAAAGAAAAAAAGAAAATTGGAATATAAAATATAACACATGGAGCCTAAATATTAAAATGAATAGATACTACTCAAAACAGCCCTCAAGAGTAGATAAAAATGCGAAATACGGGAGAGTGAATGAGAATTTCAATTAGGAATTTAAGTTATTTAAAGGCATCCTATTAGTAAAATCTGTGACGCAACAGCATTGGTACAATCCAATTACAATGAGTATACTTTTCATGGGGTATTTAAGGCGTCTCGGCCCTTTCATTACAACGTAGCTAGCATTCATTCTTCAAAAAAAGAGACTATTATTTTGCGCAGTAAAGCTCATTATTTAAATAAGAAATGTGTGTTCACTTTATTTATTCGACATTTGAATTGAATTGTATTTTTATACTTTTTGATAATTATTTCTAAAGGTGGATTGAAGATTTCATCATAAATAAGAAGGATTAATTCCCAAATTCTTCGAAGATGTTCTTGTTTCAGGTAATTGTGTTTGTTTAAAGACATTTGCTTACCGAAAGCGGATACTTATTTAAAATATCTTTGTTTCACCTAATTTAATCTCCTTTCTGATGAAATGATCCTACTCAAATATCTCTTTCTTTTATTAAATTTGTTAATGTTAAAAATAATATTGGGAGCTAACATTTTGATACAAGGTTACGATGAGTTCTTAATGGTTTAATAAAAATTAATTTCACTGGTCAAATATAGCAATGGCATTGAAGCAAAGAGGAAATTTAGTATAATCTCTCCTATTAATTTAATTTGAAATACTTTCCTATCTGCACTCAATTTTTGGAGAGTCAAATTCGCTACTTTAGAAAGACTCTAACTACTACTTCTTTTAAAAACCGTAAAAGAAGAAACACGTTTGAAAAAGTTGTCATAAAATCTCTCACTTTTTAGAATTTTTTTATTTGAATAATTACGGGTGGAATCATTACAATTTCTTTGTAATACTGTACCTGCCACACAGGAATACTCAGCGTTGACCTCAGACACTTACAAATCAACCACACTCTCCGCGTCCAGGCTCCTTAAATATCAATCATGCTTCTTAGCTCCACGCAGCTGTTCTCCCACTCTTCACATCACATCCTTATTAGGACGGCCGGAAAAGTTTCGAGTTGGTTAGAGACATGACAGCCTTCAAAAGGTTTTAATAATGTAGGTGCAGTGTCTAAGAAGTAAGAGGAGACAGCACATATATAAATAAAATTAAAGTAATAAATTACAAAAACTTACAAATTTTAAGTACATAATATTTACAGATATTTATATCAATTAGAAGTAATCTCTTAGAGATTTTTCAAACATTTACATTTTGAAATATATTCAAAGTTTAAAATCTGGAATAGATATGAATACGAACTATTGTCTATTTATTTTTTCTTCTCTGTATATAGTATTATATAGTATCATTAAAATACAAAGACTGTTATTCTCATTTAAGTATTTGAATGTAGCAGACCCTTTTTTATTAATAAACTTGTTCGCTATATTAAATGCCACCAGTATTTGAAAATGGGGTTATAGATATTGGTTGCTCTATAAGGACCTTAAGAATAAGGTACCTTTTCAGCTACTCTTATCAAATGTGTTGGAATTGCACATCGTCTTCTGTAAAAATTGTTAGACTTGCTTTTAGTAATATAGCCAATTCTTATTTCTAACTAAAAAAGTATGTCTTCTCACATAGTAGAAAGCAAATCATTCTGTGGTAACCAGATCATTTCATGGCTATAGTTCAATTACAGAGCTTACTGGATAGTCTATTAAACAACATATTTCTTCAACAATTCAGGCAAACTCAGTTTGTAGTAGGCAGATATAAGAAGTTTGGAAATTAGAAAGAAAAAAAAAGACTAATAAGGCAAACAAATGTGTGTTTTCTTCAATCTGCCTTAATTCAATAATCTATAGTTTCAGTTAACATCAACTGCTTTGACAATGTAATAATGTGACATATTTTATTTGCAATTTAAGATACAGATCAAATTCTGTAGAAATGGTGCCTTAAAATTATTACTGTCAATTTGCAGATCCAACAATAACCTGAAAAGAAATAGTAAAATTTATAATAAATAAATGGCTGCATTTGATAAAACTGTATCCGACTATCTATATTTTTTAAAGCATTTTACAGAATACTTCTGAATTTTTAAAAATAATACTCTTTTGCCTTCAAAAAGAAAGAAAAGCTCGATACTTTTTCGACAATGTCCCCAATTAAATCTCATAAAAGACAATAAAATTTATTTTGAGTGAGAATCAAAATGAATAGTTTCAGTCTCAGTAAATATCAAGTTTCAAGACTACGTGTAATTCTGTGCTCTCTTAGTGATGCTATTTGAGAAGTAGAGGTAAAATACTGCTGGTTAGAAAAAAACTCAGAGAATAAAATAGCCACATCAGAGCTTAAGTGCCCGTGTTAATTGAGTTTCTTATTCAGATTATTCAGCATGCCTAGGCTGGTCACTATAACACGGAAACGGAAACTAAGGCTGAGTCTTTATAGCCAACAGTGACCGTACTGCAAACCATTGCTATTTTTGCCATAGATGTAGAGGTAACTCAATCCACAACCTTAATGTGCCTATTGGGGAAAAGAGAACCAATCAGCTTTCGATTAAGTTCTCCGCCCGAAAAGCTCTTGGGCAAGAACATATCAAAATACAAACATTATACCTATTCTCAAGCGTCTAACATTGCCATGTTTTAAGTGATTATATTTTTGGTCACCATATGTTTATCGCAGCATTAAAGTCGTATAGAAATAAATCAGTAACAGCCACTAAATACAGGTGATTACTTTTGTCTAGCGGATAAGTTAAGTGGCTGCAAATCGTAAGGTTTAGAATTCGATTCTTGTCAGAATCCAATATCCACATTGGTCACCACGAACGATGAATAACTGCCGTGGTATCATCTAACCGAATCAAACGGAAACCAAAGTTATAAAACTCACTTTACGTAACAACCAACTCACTTTCGTCATAACTCTTGGAGCTAAAATAATTATTTTTTTCCGCCAAAAAACTATGGGAAGAATATTGTGGTAGCATGTTAATAAGCCAGTAACAGCCACTACATACAGGTGATCACTTTTGTGTAGCGGATATGGTAGGCTGCTGCAAATCGTCGCAAGTTCGTCGCGTCGCAAGGTCACGAATTCGATCCATAGCGGGATCCAATTTCTCAGTAGGCGTGACTCCACAATAAAAACCGCAATAATATGGCCAACAATTTACTCTGATGACGCTATATATTAACCCTTTGGAATAATTCTCACCATATACTTGAAGCAGCTTGTTCAGAACCATTTGCTGTATTAAATTCCATCTTCATTTCTTCCATTTTGAGAGACATTTTTTTTTTTTTCAAATGACATATATTTTTTTTTCTATTTTCTTTATTCACTTGCATAGAAAGAAATTTGAAAGTTATCAATTCAGTTGAAATATGAATGCCACTTTTATTTAAATAAAAGTAGTGGCTATGAATATGACAAAAAAAACAACAATTGAAGATAAATACTTTCTAGATAAAATTCGTTCATAGATAAAGTGTCCCTTAAATGTATGTATTTTCATTTTTGCATTCAAATCTGCCATCGCTTTTTAATATCGGCTTTTACAAACAGCGAGCTTCTTAAAATATTTAACTTTGAAGCTCAGTTTTTTTATTTTTTAAAAATCTTGGTTAGAAGTAGCTGTAGCCATTTAATTCTATAAATCGATGCGAGTTTTTGATTTGATTTTAGAGTTATTGGATTAAAAATGTAATATTGGGTCTACTCATCCCGTCAAATTTCAATATTTAATTAAAATTATGATTTTCAAAAATATAAATCTGAATCGAATTTAGATGGTTTTATAAATTCTGAATTTTCGAAAATTAAAGACAACCGTAGAAGTAGAATTAGGAGAATGAATTAGAATTTAATCGTTTACATTTTAACGAGATAACAAAGACAGACAAGACAATAAACATAAAATTTCTTACTATCAAGATTTTTCGAATGATTATATCAATTTTAGTGTGTTGAAACTGTTTCAAATGACTAGATATTCCTTTTTGTCGGAATTAAAACGTGTCTATTCATTTTGGCCATTGATCACGCAGTGTTGGGGAAATGGCTCGAAAATCATTCATTTGTCAACGCAGAAGAACATTCGTAAATCATTTGTAAGCCGGTTCTGAGGAATATTCACATATCATTTGTTTGTCAGTGCGGTTTTCTTTGGAATAATGAAAGGTGAAAGAAGAATGTTCATTCAACATACTTGCGCAGATATATGGAAATATACCTGCTCAATATATTTAGTCAGATTCAAAAAGAATGAAAATAACTATTAAACCGAGGTTTGGTGTTGAAGAATTTAAGGTGTTCGCTGTCTGTAAAAAGCATTTAAAAAAACGATATATTAATTTAAATGTAAACATAATTTTGGGATACTTTAGCCAGGAATGCATTTTACCTAGTTTTCAATTATCATCATTTGATTTTCTATCAAATCCAATGATCTTTTTATATAGTTATTGGCATTCACATATCAAGAGAATATCATCTCTTTCCAATTTTTTCCTTTTAAAATAAATAAGGAAAATAGTCTTAGACGATGCTTTTACGTTTACGTAATTTTTGGAGCATAATTTGTTATAGATATATTCAGTTTTAAGCACATCAAGTACATAAAACGCAAGCCAAAGAGAAATGAGATTAAATTTTATATAAAAATTTTAAAAAGACAAAAATAAAATGGAAATACAAAACGAAATGAATTATATGTAAGACAAAAATATAACATTCTTTAAAAGTTATTTTTTTAATCAAAGTAAAACATAATGTACAGAAGAAGAATATATTTTTATTTGGACATATTTTTCTTTAGTTCTAGTATTGTAGTTATAAATTAAAACAAAACAAAAATATAAAGGAAAATTTTAAAAATTCAGATTCCCTCCAAAAGACAGAGGGTAATACATATATAGAAAAAATGAATCATATTTCTTGAGAAAAAAAGTTACATTCGATTATCCTTCAGATAACTCAGAAAACCCTTTTATTAACATTAAAATATTCTGGAAACGGTAATAAAATTTCAACAATTTATACGTAACACTCTGTTATGCCATTTTTATGCACTTGCTCAGAAAATAATTGATAACAGGAAAATAATTTAAACGCTGAAATAAGGTGTACCTAAATTAAAAAAAAGACTATTTGTAATGGAGTTGTATCAAATCCTAGTGAATCAGCTTGTTCTCCGATAGATGGCCTGATGGCATTCCCAGTAACCAAATACTGTTGACAGATTTCCATCACTAGATTCATTTCTGGAGAGTTATGCCGCATTTGTATCATAATAGATTCTTTCAAAAGTAGAAAGCAGTTAGCAGTAAGAGCAGTTATCTGGTTTCTTAGAGCAGAAGGAAATCATACTTCACAAGAGATGAAAGTAGTTTACGAAGAATAGTTTTATATGATGCACCTAATCCCATTGGGTTTGAGTTTGGTGGAGTTTACTTGTGCTAAAATCCTATCCCAGTGGTCTTAGAATTATGTACCGGGGCATATAAAAGATAACGACATACCAAACTTTGGACATCTTATTGACAATAGTAACTGGTATAGTATTACTAATTTTGTTCCTGGAGAAGCTCATATAATAAAATAATCGATTATCACACTTAAAATCCTTGCATCGCACATTCTAAAGAACATTTGCTCATGGTGAATCTTGTACTCGATGGGTGTCCAAATACTTGGAACCTTCAGCAATCCAGGAGTTTCTAAACTGAAACCTTCTCTTCTTAAGTGTTGAGATCTGTGTTTTGATATAAATTCCGATTATTAATCATTCTTCCTCTCCGCCTAAATTTTAATCATAATATTACTATTAAATTTTCCATTATCTATAACTACAATCTTCTTTTCATATCGGCACATCTTATACATTTGGCATCATGCGATCGCTTCATCAAACACTTTTAATTAAATCCCTTAAAAATAAATACACTAAAATGATTAAAAGTATTGGTTTGGGTCATATCAAAGGATGCCAGTTAGAAACAACATTTGTAAAATTATCCAAGGTTATTTATAATTAATTATATATTATAGTAATTATAATTATTATGATAGTTTGAAACATCCTTTGTAAAATTATTCCAGGATATCTATATGTCATCATTAATTACATTAATCACTCCTCTCACTTCTTTTTAAGAGCTGAAGTTATTTAAATAAGCATAATTCTAAGTAGAATTATTTAGTTATAATTTCACATCAAAAATGTACTACAGATTTCATAAAATGCATGTTGTTACATTGTATATATATTTTATTATGTGTATAAATAATTAAGATTGGAATTATAAACTATATATGGAAAGAGAACAATATTACATCTAACTTTCCAGCGTTACTACGAAATTCTTGTAAGATGTCCATCAAATTTATTTGAGAGGGAGGGGATATCCTCCTTTATTTCAAAGTTCCCGAATACTCGATAAGACTTTAAAAATAAACTTTTTGTAATACACTTCTGAAATTTGAGTTCTGTTCACTTCAAAAAGGGCATCATCATAATTGATTTTGGACAATATTTTTTTAAAAAAACTGCACGCATTTGAAAATGTTGACAAAGTTTTCACAGTATAATTCAAAAAGATGAAATATGAAATCTATTTTTCTTCGGAGTTAGCTCAATTTGTAATTCATATCAGTTATAGTCAATTTGCTATTCATCAAACAAACTAAACCATGACCATGAAACATAAGACTTCGTATGAATTGAAATAAATAAGGTATATTTTTAGAATAGGAAAAGTTGAATAAGATATTGCAAACATATTTAATGTTAGTGGCCACTATTGTATTATCATTCTATTGTATTACTCTCAAGTTATACTCTATTGCGCTACCAACACATCTATGAACTGTGCTTACTGAGAATAAATAGCTTTTAAAAACTCGAAAGGCCTTTAAAATATAGTTGAATGTTCAAGATGAAATAAGCAGGGCGTTTTCTTGCATCCATTACGTTTATTCTTCCGAACATAAACTGAAAACTCACATTTAAATAACAGTATTTTCAAAAACAAATCAGTCATTAGGTTACAGTTAACAAAACCAGTATCAAATAAAAAACATGTAGACACGACAGCCACTTCAACTTCTCCATCAAAAGATGTAAATAGGTATGTTTCTTTCTGTTAGTTTATTTTACCTAGCGAAATTGTAGAAAAGATAAAATGGAACTAAAATCATTAAAGCGAAAAACATATTTATAAATATTAGAAATGGTTACGAGTATTCATAACATAGAAACACTTTTGTTCTTAAGACAATAAAGCAAATATTTTTTTCCTTAACTTTCCTTTTTTAAAAGAATCAAATCGAATCACTGTAAAAATAGTTCAATCAAAAATTTGGGTTACCGTAAAAAAATGTCATTGGAAAGGATATGGTGGTTTACATTATATATTTTTCTTTTTCTTTTATGGGCTTTAATACTTTAAGCCCCCTTAAAAATACCAGCACACTTCTTACTAGCTTCCAACCACAGACATGATTAACTTCTAATAAAGAAAAAAATATTGTCATAGCTGTTAAAATTATCTTAAGTGAAATTTCGGAAAAGTTATATTTGCACTTTTTAAATTTTATAATAAAATAATATTTTTCTAAAAAGTAAAAATTGTAAAAGAAAATATTCCATATAACCAGACAATTAAAAGACATCAATCCTCTTTGAGTATCTATACGTCTTAAATAGGGAAAACTAAATTAATAGCTTATAATAACATGAAAATAAATGTGCTTGAATGATTTTTCTCATGAACGAGCATTTTAAATGTAGGTATCAAATCCCAAATGCCTTGAAACATTTTAATTATAGATGGCGGAATGATAAATAATGACTTTAAATTCTGAAGAACTTAGATTAAAAATTTAAGATAATAAAAAGTCTGACTTCCTTCTGACAAAAATTTTCGTTTTTCTTCATAGATAATCCTTTTTTCAGAGAAAATCAATCAGTTGAACTGATTGATTACTACCAACCTTCAGGGCGCTAAACAACGGAATCAGCAGATTATGCAAAAATTTGTTTGAAGGGAAAAAAGATCGAATAAGTCTTTAAACTTAGTTGATCTAGAAAAATTTATAAAGGCGTATTTTTCAATTCGATGAAAGGTTTTAAAATCCTAGGCTAAGAGCATATTTTTGACCTTTTAAATAGGAATTGAAGCTTTTGAACTTTTCAATAGTTTATCAGTAGAATTTTTCTTTGGTTCCAGGTAAGAACAAGTGCTAAACCAATAAATGTATAATATCTTAAACCTTCAGTTGTACTAAACTTTAAAAGTCTGAAAAATTAATGTTTTTCCAATAAAAACGTTTGCAATTCTCATTTTTTACTGAATATAAATTTTTAAAAATGTTTTTTTGATATTTTACTCTTATATATTATATTTTTTTATTCATATTTTTGCATTTTTTTCCTTTTTTATCTGATTGTGGTTCATTTCTGATAGACAGAGAAAAACCATATCAATTGTCGAAAAAATATATGAATCTATGATTTTGATAAATCCCCATGCTTCAGAACACATGTCTCCAAACTCAGTTTTGGGATTATGCCTGTTAATCAGTAAATATATCTGAATGGAAACACGGTAAGAGAAAAGGCTTTTATCAGGACGGATGATAATAAATAGACCAAATTTAAATATTTATTTTCGAATTTTGAATTAAAATCATACAGATGTCTTCCTATCCAGCTATCCAAATAAACTCGATAACTACAAAAGACAACAAGCTTGGTTTAAAAAAAGCTTTGGTGCTCAAGTTGAACATCTAAAACGCCTATTGCTAACTATGATTTTTATTAAATTTCCATGACGTTTGAACTTCTGTCACTTTTACATTCATGTAAACGTAATAACTCGAAAATGCAAGGGTATAAATAAATGAAAATATATGATTTTTTGATTACATTTATAAATCAAAATTTACTTTTAACTACTCAGAAAATAATATTAATAGTAATAGATTTTTACGTTAACATAAATAGTTATAGATGAATTTTTGTATTATCTTTATGGCAGGGTTCACAAACTGCCAAAAGTCTAAAAGCTATTGTAAGACATAGTCAAACAAGATCTATGCAAACTTACTTAAAGCCTATGATTTTATGCGGATTAGAGGAGATTGAGATCTATATTAGATAGTATATTAAAAACATTTGCGATGAGCATTCCTACATTATGCTACCATGTCCAGTTTTACAGCAAAAGTTTAAAATAAACGTCTTTTATGTTTATTTTGCAGTTACAGTTAGAGTGTTTCATGTACTGGATTTATGATTTTTCTAGTTGTGATTTTGTTAATTATGATAAATGTTTCATCACTGAAGAATTTTCATGCATCATCACAAATATCACATGACAACCTTCAGACAAAATGCCAGCTTATGTACATTGTCATATTAATAACAACATTTCACAACAAAGTAGCACGATGTCCATTTCGATGTTGATGATATTTGAAACTGAATTGACTGCTTGAGATCAGTTGAATAAATTTCATAATTCGAGAATCAAGATAATAGGGTGACATATCTAAATGCTTATCCTCATATTTCACTAACATCAGCACAAATATTTCCTTTACATGAAAGGCCATTATCTTAGAATTAAACATTGAATGGTCATTCAAAATGATTGTAGTTTGGGCTAGATGACAAAAATCACAATTGCAATCTTGGGCTTTTGCTTTCCTTGATTTTTGGCACAAAAACGTCTCCACTCCTCAAAATGATAAACGAGGTAAATGGCAAGTGAACTAACTTTAAATTTACCCTCCTTTTGCTTTATCTCTTCCTTTCTAAGAGTATATTATTACACTACAAGAATCTTAGATTCGATTTGTATTGCTTAATTCGGCCTAAATCTTGCATAGAGCGGAAACACAAATAAAGCAGTGTGGTTAAGTTAAATATCTAGATTATATTTCTCATTTATGAAATTAACTTTTTTTAAAAATCTTCGTTTCATTTTAAAGTGATATTGCTTATAATCTGACATATTTTCTGTAAATACTATCTTGTGACATATGATATGAGAGGCATGATGATACAAATTCTCTGAATAGTCTTCGGGGCAGATCATTGGAAACAAATACTAAGCGTGTTAGCAATTATAGACTATATAAAAAAGTTTGAAAATACTCTTCTGGACTGATCACTGGGAAGATAATTATGTGTATAGACAATGTAAACGGTATAAAAAATCTTTTTAATGCAAGAAATATATCAAAATATTCCTCTAGGCAGACCGTTGGGAAAAGAACTAAGCGTATTGCAACTATAAAATTATTCATTCATGGCATGTGCAAAATGTCATGGGAAATAGAGTTTACGAAACAGATTACGAATGAAAACGTATTTTAAATACTTTACGAATCAAATGAATTAATAATAATTGATTAAGCTTTTTTTATGTATAACATTCGAGAATATTTTTGCTTATAACCATTTTTACATAAATTTAAAAACTAGTTTAAAAAATAAGAATTTTAGTATACCCAATAATATGCAGAGATTTCACATGCCTTTTAAAATTTTTTATTGAAATTCCAAAATATTTTATGCATATCATGAGGCCCAAACTTTCATCTTTTAAGCTCCAGCATTTTTAATATTTCTCATGGTGAAGATAACTTAATTGTAGAGTGCATGTTTCTTTGAGGTATAAAGTAAAAATAATTTTAAAAAATAAATAAATAAATAATAAAGTAATCAAAATCGAAATCTTATCATATTACGATATGTTGAGATGGATGTTTAAATATGTTTTAAATTCCTTTTGATATTTGCCATAAAAGAGTATAAGATTTTTATTTCTTAATTTATAGCAATTTTAAATGGAAATTAGAGGAAGAGAATAGTTTAATTTTCGTCCTTTTACGCCCTTTCAAGAAAGCAGCTTCAAACTGAAGCACGGCGTGTGTACTTTGAGCAATACCCGCTCTTCATTTTCATTGAAAGATTTTTACTGCCTCGTAAAAACATGTAAGAAGTTCATAAAATGCACGTAATGCTGCAAATCCGGTTTTTTTTTCCTTGTCAAAAATATTTTATGATCAACAAGTTTTATATCCACT
>JAPMOQ010045887.1:1290592-1312419 GCA_026543055.1 Argiope trifasciata | reverse complement strand
AGTATGCATCAACATCTTTTAATCATTAAGACAAATAATGACTACTAATGTTCTCATATTATAACTTGAAATTTCTGATCATATATTTCCTTTTTCCGTTTTTTTTAAAATTGTTCTTTGTTTGTTACTATTTACTGTCAATCATATGTACACGTCAGCATATGTACACTTCGGCATATGCACACTTCAGCATATGTACACTTGTTACATATGTTACTCAGTTTTGAATTAAATAAAGCCTTTTTTAACTCTTATTGAGTAACTGTATTTTTCACGTAACACCCATAGCATGGAATTTCGGTAACAATATATTATTTTAGTGTAATTAACATTATGTATCTATATAGCAGTAGTTTATTACTTCATAGATTTCCACCTACGATGAGGATATTATCTGAAATATTTCTTCTCGCACATGACATATTTTAAATATTTTTATATAATCTGGAAGAGAAATATTTATACATAAATAAATAACTTAAGTGATTTTCAATTTATATTTTTAGACAATCATATTTTCTAAAGAAGTAGAATTAAAATTTAAATACATAAATTTTGTTACGGTGATTTCTTTCGGCCTTAATGCACAGTATTTTAACTTAAAATTTACAAAGAACGCCTGATTTCAGGATCAATTTAGAAACATTTTCAATCAGTGTCTCTATTTATCTATATCTATACTTATAATAAAACTCAATGTGTGTGTGTGTGTGTGTTGGCGCTCTACAGGTCAGACCGTTGGACCTACAGCTACTAAATTTGGTACATGTATACCTTGGAGATCGGGAATGTGCACCTCGGAGCCCTTTTTTCGAAATTTTAATTAGAATTTGAATTAATTAAAATTTAAGCGAAATTTCAAAGTTTTTCCGCTATAACTTCCGAAAATATTATCGGACAAACATGATTTTAACATCAATTTAAAGATTAAAAAAATGAGATGTCTAATGGTATCAGTATTTTAATATATAACTCAAGCTTCTATTTTTAATGAATTTTTAAAGAAATATTTTAACCATGTTTTTTTAGCACTCGACTAGATAAAATAAAATAAAACAATGCCGGAAGTTCAAATAAAAAAACAACAACTATCATCTCAAATCAAATCTAAAGAAATGCAACTTTTAGCAAATGACCGGATAAAATAATATATATACATATAAATGTGACATTTTCTAAAAAAATAAATGCAAAGCAAAGGTTTCTATGATCGTTTGCAATATCTATGTCATTAATTCCATAAATTATCTTTATTTACAGTAAACCTGATTGATTTTAAACAGGATATGTATTGAAATCCCGATTTAATGGCATATTTCTATAATCGTTTGCAATATCTGTATCATTAATTCAATAATTTTTCCCCTTTTTCGCTTTCTTTAAAAAACATATTTAATATTTTGGAAATTTCACCGAAAAAACATTTTTAATATTTTGGAAGCATAATCGATAAATTATTAGAGCATTAAAAACAAAAAGTATTTCCGAATAAAGTTACCGACTCTTTAACTACTAATAACTGAATCTTTCAACTTTAACTATTTCTTAAATTTTGATTATGTGATTTAATTAAAAATTTTAGAGCGCATTACTCATGACGAACCAGCTGGTCGCCAAAGGCGGCTAGTATGAAATATTTCTTTGCTAAAGAGATTGAATGAAAAACAGTGCATGAAATATTAAAAATTGAAATATTAGAATTCAAAAACTTCAAATAATAAAATGACTAGGTACTATTCAAAACAGCATTCAAGAATTAATAAAAATGCGGAATACAGGAAACTAAACTAGAATTTCAATTAGGAATTAAAATTATTTAAAAGCTCCCCATTAGTAAAATCCCTGACGTTACAACATTGATATAATTCAATTACAATGAGTGTACATTTCATTGGATTATTTTAAGCTTCTCGGCCCTTTCATTACAGGGTAGCTAGCATTCATTCTTCAGAAAAGCAGTCTGTTATTTCTCACAGTAAAGCTCATTATTTAAATAGCAAATACGTGTTCACGGTATTCATTCGATATTTCGATTGAATTGTATTTCTATACATTTTGGTAAACAATTTCTAAAGGAGAATTGAAGATTACATCATGAATAAAAAGGATTAATTCGCAAAAGCTTCAAAGATGTTCTCGATTAAGATAATTTTGTTTGTTTAAAGAAATTTACAAACCTAAAGCGGATGATTATTTAAAATATCTTTGTATTGCTTAATTTGATCTCGTTTCTGATCAAATAATCCGACTCAAATCTCTGTCACCTTTTTTAAGTGTGCTACTGTGTGGGATTAATTCCAAAATTAATTTCGAAAATAAAATTTGGGTGCAAGTCTACAAGGAGCTTTTAAAGATTTAATTAAAGTTATTTTCATTTGTGAAATACGGGTTGTTGTTGTTTCTTATGGCCTTTGCCATGGATAAACCCGTTGTTTCCATGAGAGCGATTTAAGCTGGCAAGGTTCTTCTCTTGTTTCTTGCCTACTAGGACCAAATGTACGACTTTGCCACTCAAGAATCACATATTCGCTTACATAACCCTTTTTTTAGTAGGGATCATTCCCAAGTTTCAGAGGTTTAACGGAGAAAGAAAAACCATGCTCGACCCAGGACTTTAACTCATAAAAACCGGCTTGAAATACGTTAATAGCATAGAAACAAAGAAAAGAAATAATACCATCTCTCTAAAAAATTGTATTGGAAGTAGTTTCCTTTCGGCTCTAAATTATTGGAGAGAGAGTTTGTTACTTGAGAGTGTCTCCAACTTCTATCTATCTTTCCAGCTGAAAAACATTTAAATTATTTTAGACTACAAAATCTCATTTTTTGAAAACTATTCAGTTTGACAGTTACAGGTGGGATAATAACATCTCTTTCAAGAATTTCAGTATGTCATGTTCAATGTCTGTTTAGTTCAAGGAAAAGAAGACGCTTCCATGATAATTAATATAATAAATTTCAGAATTAACACATATTAAATATATAAAACTTATAGATTTTAATAATATTTAAAAACAATTTGACAGCGATTTTTTAATGATTTATATTTTTAACATGTTCAAGTTTAAAATTTGTTAATATACTGATGGAAAAAAATCCCGACTCCAGGAAGGAGCTGTGATAGATAAACGAAATTTGGTAGCCGTGTTTATACATCTGAAAGATGACGTCGATTCAAATTTCCAGCTACGCGCGTAAGTGTGGTGCTAGTAGCGACACTATGAACATCCAAATGAGGTTTGCTTTAAATAAGCGCTGTAAGTTTCGTAATCCTTATTTACAGTTGAGATTTGACGTAGTGGGTTAATGTTAGGATGCCTCTGAGAAGACGAAGAAGCCATTATCAACAGCTCACTGAGTTTGAACGAGGTCGTGTTGTAGGGCTACGAGAAGGTGGGTTTTCTTTCCGCGATATTGCTGAAAGACTTGGCAGGAATGTATCCACTGTGCATGGGTATTGGCGGCAGTGGTCAAGGGAAGGTACTGCCTCAAGAAGACCATTTTCCGGGTGGCCACGTAGTTATGCTGAGAGGGAAGACCGTCGTATTCGGCGTATGGCTGTAGCTAATCATACTGCGTCTGCAGCTGAAATTCCAGCTGCAGTTGGCACCACAGTGACACAACGAACCGTTACAAATCGGTTAATTTAAGGACAGCTCCGAGCCAGACGCCCAGTACAGTGCATTCCACTGACTCCAAACCACTGCCGTTTGTGACGTGAGTGGTGTCAAGCTAGAGCTCATTGGAGGACAGAGTGGAGATCTGTTGTGTTTTCTGATGAAAGCCGGTTCTGCCTTGGTCGCAGCGATAGCCGTTTGTTGGTTATGGTTTGGGGAGCAATTTCGTATGACAGCAGGAGCACTCTCGTGGTTATCCCACGCACCCTGACTGCAAATTTGTACGTCAGTCTAGTGATACAACCTGTTGTGCTGCCATTCATGAACAGCATTCAAGGGGGTGTTTTACAACAGGATAACGCTCGCTCTCATACCGTTGTTGTAACCTAACATGCTGTACAGAGTGTCGATATGTTGCCTTGGCCTGCTTTCTCCAATCGAGCACGTATGGGGCATCATTGGACAACAACTCCAGCGTCATCCACAACCAGCATTAACCTTCCCTGCATTGACCCCCCAAGTGCAACAGGCATGGAACTCCATCCCACAAACTGATATCCGACATCTGTACGACACAATGCATGCACGTTTGCATGCTTGCATTCAAAATTCTGGTGGTTACACCATTTACTATGTACCAACATTTCACATTTGAAATGGCTCTTCTCGCCAATGGCTCTACCTGTGATCTTGAAACTTTAATCAATTAAATATGTTACCTAGACAAATGTATTCCTAAAATTTCATTGCTGTACAATAATTTTTTCTTGGTGTTGGGATTTTTTTTTCCATCAGTGTAAATTGGAAAGTGAATTATTATCTAAGTATTCTTCTTTGGTTATAGAGTATCAATCCAGTACAGAAAAAAACTACTATTCACATCCACGTATTTTATATTGAATCTGGTGACAGAGTAGTATAGCTTTTTTCTATTAATCAATTTCTTGTGATATTGAATACATTCAGTAAACTGTAGTTAGGCTATAGAGATAAAGATACAAATTACTTATTTCATAAATAACTTAAGAATAAGATTTTTTCCCAGCTAATCTTATCAAACATGATAGAATTGCATATCGTGTTTAAATATTCGCTAGGCAAACCTTTTGCACTAGTAATAATGTCTGTCGTTATTTCTAAATGAAAATACATGTTCTTTCATGCATTAGAAAGTTACAAGATGCAAAAACAGACAGTTTATCATATACCTGTTGTACATCTACTGTTAGTAATTTGACTATTATTACTCTACATTTTTTTAATATTTAAGTCAAATTAATCTTGTAGCGTGCAGACATAAGAGATTTGTAGATTTGAAAAAATACTGAAATTAAGGCAATAAAATATTTGTTTTATTAATTCTGTTTTGATTTTTCTATCACTTGAATTCAAATTATCAGTGTGGTTAGAAAATATAACAATTGGTATTTATTTGTACTTGAAATTTAAGATATAGCTTGAATTGTCTTAGAATACTTTCTTTAAAATTTAAAGCCTTTGATAGAATCTTTCAAATTTTATTCGAAAATGCTCTTTCGTCATAGATCATGGAAATGAAGCGCTACCCCAATGCCATGACGCCGGCTACCGATAAGTTCTCATCCCGAAACTTTAAAGAAGGAAAATTTCAAAACATGAGCATTAAAACCATTTTCATACCTCTAATAATGCCATGATATTAAGCCATTCGTCTCCATATGATTATCGTATCATAGAGAGATTTTAATCTAATTCTGTCAATGCATTGCTTTAACAATTTGCCAACAATTGCTCAACAAAAGTGTACAGCAGATGAACTAGAATCATGTTTTATTATTAAATACCATCATCTCCCTTTCTTCTTTCGGGTCACATCTTTTTTTGCAATGCTCCTTATTCCCCTGAATAGAAAGAAGCCATCTAAAGAAATCAAATTTAGTGGAGTTATGAATGACATTTTTTTTTAAACAGAATTGTTCTTTCTAACTGTACTTGGCATTGACAAGACAGCTGACTAAAGAACCATTGCGATTTAATTCAAATTGTGTGCCTTTTTCTTAATTTTTGTTGCGTCATCTAGGGCCATGTGTACTGCTTGATTACTCACGTGTCCCAACCCTTTTTACTGGACAGATTTCATTCATTCATACGCAATTTAGTCCCAGACCAGAAAACGATCACATCTGAACGAGTACACCCAGTGGTATTACTCTCAACATGGAGGTCCCTGTGAACATGATAAATTTTTACGCGCGCCAGTTACGTCACGCGCGAAGATTCTTCTGCGGGTGGAGTTCGAACTCATAGCCTAAAGGGTGCAAGTCCAACAGCCTACCAACCATGCTGTCTCAGCTAAACGGAATTAAAATATCTGTGTAGATGTTTGAAAATTAGTTGAAGGACCTAAGTAAAATTTCAGTGCTGGATAAGTATCCAATAAATGTATTTATTTTCAGTCTTCAATTGAAATGAATTTATTATTACTTTTCCAAGGGACATTATCTTTAAAATATCTAACATTGGAACTTAGTTGAAAATTTTTTAGTGAGAAATATCTGCAATTAGACACTTATATATATATATATATTGAAAAAATTTTAATTTAAAGTTATTAGATTAAAAGTGAATTATTAGTCAAACTTGTATCGACTAATTTTAATATTCAATTAAAATAAGAACTTTTTAATTAATTATCCGAAATAAGATTTCTTCCTGATTTTATGAATTCCTGAAAATAAATCACAGCAATATGAGTAGAAACGGAGGCATCTTATTTATTAGTATTCTAATGAGGACATTGAGAGAGACGAAACATTTCCTGATCTTCCTTCATTATGTTTGACAGAAATAAATGTAAAAAGGCTGTCTCTCAAGATTTGTTGATTAATAGAATTCAGGGCAGCATGGTGAATTTGTTTAAAATTACAGGGGTTCCTTTCTTTTAGAATTAAGATACTTACAGTTGCTCTATTTAATGATCTAGCCATTGTGAGGAAATGGTTCGTAGATTATTTATTTGTCGACTTTGAAGAATATTCGTAAATCATTTATTTGTCGGTTCTGAAGAATATTCGTAAATCATTTGTTTTTCGTGGTTGTTTTGTTTGGAATAATGACCTGATTCAAGGTGAAAGATGAATGTTCATTCATTATTCATGAACAGTAGTCTTAGGTGCATGGGTATTTGTCATTTAGTCAAGAAAATAATGAAAATAACTATCAAACTGATATGTTGTTGAATAATTTAACGGGTTCATTCTCAATAAAAATTGATTACTAAATATATGATTGATTATTTGAATGGGAAAAGGGAAATATATTTTTAAGACATTTTGTTTAGAAATGGATTTCACTCGGTTGGCATTTATCTTCATTTTATTTTTTATCACATACGAAACTCTTTTTTTGATTGAAATAAATATGACATTCAGATTTCAACTGGATGTAATCTTTTTCCGATTTATTTCTTTTCAATTGAATTTCAAAAAAAGTAGCTTGCAATAATTTAAATTTACTAGATTTAAAAAACAAAAAAAATCATTAAAAATTTTTTTAATGTTTAAACACATCGTGTATGAGTATAATCTACACGGATGGGAAATGAAATTTTTAAAAAATGCACAAATAAAGCAACAATTCAAAATAAAACAATAATTTTAAAACGTAAGCCTTGTTTTCTTAATGAATCTTTTTTCCCTGTTTTTTTAAATTAATGCATAGAAAATAATAACATATTTTTATTTATTTGAACATGTTTTAAAATTTTTATATCATAGTTAAAATTGAAAGAAAAAAATAAAAACGAAACAAAAAAAAGGAAATTTAAAAAATTCAAAACTGATTATCTCTAAATGAAAAAGAGAAGTACTTAAAAAAAGAGAAAATGATGCATATTTTTTTTCTTGTAAAAAAGTTACCTTCAGTTCCTCTTTAGATAATACAAAAGACCTTTATATCAGCGATTGAATACTTAGGAAATGTTAATAAAATTTTGAGCTATTTATTTGAAAAAAGGTGCCCTATTTTTAGGTTTTACCTCCTTAATTATTGCAGAAAAAGAATTAAAACATAGAAGGTGTAGCCAAATGAAAAGAAGATCTTTATTGGAGCAGTATTGTATCAAATTCTATAGTTGTCTATCGATGGTGTGATGGCATTCTCAGTAGCCAAACATTTTTAATAGTTTCCCATTGCTTAGACTTATTTCCGGAGAGTAGTTTCCTCGATTTGTTGAATAACTGATTTCTTCATATCAGTGCAAAGAAGGACTATCCCATATCTTTAGTAGAATTGGTGCATGCTTCACACAGAATGAAAGAAGTGTGATACACCATGTTCCAGTGGCCTCGGCATCATGTATCGAGCATCAGGTACTGAAAATACCTTATTGTTACTAATATTTCCAAGATTTTGACGGTGGGGGAGCTCATATGTCAAATTAATTGGCATATGAGTAAAACGATGATTAACCAAATATGGGAATCCGATAATTACCAAATAAATTGTGGCAATAATTGTATTATCACATGTGAAATTGCCGTTGAACTATGGCGAAGTAAAGAAATTTCTGCCTCTCATATTCCACAAAATACTTGGTTATGGTAAATCTTGAACTCAATTGAAACCCTATATTTTCATTTCGGTGCATCGTATACCTTTGACATCATGAAATTTCTTCCCAGTTTTCTTTTTAAATTTAAATTAGTTCAAGACAAAACTTTGAAAATAATCAAAAATATTGATTTGAGGCATATCAAAGGATACAGTCGAAAAATCAACAAAAGTGATTGTAATTATTTTTTTATCATTAATGATATTAACCAATTTTAGACTTATTTGCAAGTGTAAAGTTGTTTCAAAGAATATAATTCTAAATTAATTTATTTGATTGTAATGTCACATCGAAATTGTTCTGTTGAATCCACGAAAAGTCTATTTTTGCATTTTCTTTGAGGCCGCGTACAAAACATTTCAGTTTGGAGGCTAAATAATGATTGTAAACTTAGGATATATGTAAAGAACAACGTTATAACGAATTGCTCAAAGTTACAACGAATTTCTTGTGATGTCTCCATCGAAGTCTTCGAATTTTTTTTATTTATTTTTGTGCAGAATCTCCTCTAGCGTCCTCTTTATTGTGAATGCCAATTTTATATTGCGATTATGAAAGCAAATACTTTGAAAGTCTCTTCAGAGAATTGTGTTTATATTCTTCACAACTAGGATAATCAAAAATTGTAAAAAATGAGTTAATAAGATTCTAGAGATTAAGAAGAGTCTAGACAATGATTAACAAGATTTAAATGATTAACAAGAGTCTAGGCAAGATTAAAAAAAAGTCCACTTGTATATAGCCTTTTCGACATAAAATTTTTGGTAGCGAAATAGGAAATATATTTATATGCTTTGGGATTACCGAAATTTGTAATTAATATTAGAAACAGTCAGACTTGCTCTTAACAAAAAGGAAATAAGTGCGACAAATAGAACCGATACCATGAAGCATAATATTTTGAACAACATTCTATTAAAATAAATAGAATATATTTTTTGAATGAAGAAAAGTTGAAAAAATATTGAAAAAAATATCTAATATTTGCTTCCACACCTGCTTTTACAGCAAAATATGTAGTTTCGGCGAGTTTCTCTCTTTCGGTTTTGTACCGTTCTATTATTGCAAAAGATAAAATGAAACTAAAATAATTGAAAACAAATAAAAGTAGTGACAAGTAAGACACTTTTAGAACTATGTGACATAAACACTATTATTAATAAGAATAAAAAAAGAAAATATAGTTAGATTTCCTGTCACTTTTTAAAAATTTAAATAAAATTCTAATAAAAACTTTTCTACCCAAAAAGAATTTTTCAAAAAAAAAAAATGTTATCAAATAGATTATGGTGACCTTCATTTGAATTTTTCCTATAATTTATGGTTTTAATACTTTAACGTATCTTAAAAATTCCATCAATATATTACTAACTCCAAAATAACAGACATTGGGAATTTTTAATAAATCAATAGTATTTCTTATAGTTACCCTAAGTGAAATTTTGAAAAATTTCTGATATCTACAAATAATGATGTAGTTTGTATTCTACAGAAATATTGCGAAGTTTCAAATCTGTTTACTAAAAATATTTTCAACTAAAAAAATCTTATTACAATAAAAAATATTTGCTAAAATTTCCGAATTGAAAAAAATACATTTGATATAATGATACATTTGATTCAAATGCGTCCATACTATTTAAGCATCTATGTGTGTTAAGTACACATAAAATTAATAATTTATAACTATCTAAAAATAATCGTTTTTGAAAGTTTCTTTATGGAGGATTATTTTATATGTAAGTATCCAATTAAAAAGAACTTATTTTAATTGTAGATAGCGATATGACAAACAATTACTTTTCATCATGAACTACGAGAATTCAAAATTTAAAATAATGTAAAGTTGTTACTTCATTCTTTTGAAATTTCTTGTTTCTCTTCATGGATAATTATTTTCTCACCATAACGGGGAGCTAATTAGTACTAACCTGCAGGGCTTGTAATAACTAAACGAGCAGACTGTGCGAAACTTTATATAAAATGAAAATAATTGAAAAGAGTGTTAAACTTAATTGATTAAGAAAAATTTAGACAGGTGTAATTTGCAGTTCAATAAAAAGATTCTAGAATTCTAAGCATGAGGTCATAAACTCTAACTTTTGCTTTTGTCATATAAAGTGTAAAAATAGCGTGTCAGCAGATTTTTTTTTGCCTCCAGGTAAGAATAATTGCTAAACAAATAAATTATTAACATTTTATACTTTCGATTGAACTAAACTCAAAAAGGACTGAAAAATAATTGCTTTTTCAGTTGAAGAATTTTCCCTTATTATTTATTATTGAATATGAACTTTCTTTTTACGTTTTCTGACATTTAACTCATTTTCTTTTCAGTTACATTATTTATATATTTCTTTTTTTATGGTTTCTGTTAGTTTCTTCTATTTCTTTTACTTTTTCGTAGACGAAGGGTTATTACAGCGGTAGTCAAAAACTTTCAATCTTAGATTGATAAAATCTCGTGTATCAGATCCTCTCTAAATCCAACAAAAGCTCTTTTGAACTATGACTTTTCGTCTCATATCTTTTCATTTGTAAACACAATAACACAAAAATGCTTTGATCAAGACAAATAAAAATTCATAAAAGAACTTGATATTTATATATTTACATTTCGCAACTTTAGAAATTTTTAATTGAGATGTTGAAGATATTTTGTACAAAACTTTGCACTCGAAACAATAATACGATGCATAATTATTCACTTACTGCACGGATTTGTTTATAATATCTAAAAATAAATATTTGCAATTGTTTTGAGTTGAATTTCTTTGAAAAAATAAATATTTGCAATTGTTTTGAGTCGAATTTCTTTGAAAAAATAAATATTTGCAATTGTTTTGAGTTGAATTTCTTCGAAAAAATAAGTGTCCATCTTTTTACCATTATGTAAACGTTTTTGACAATCACGTATATAAATGGGTCAAATGATACCCAGTCCGAATACAAAGAGTTAAAATATAAACTGCAAAAATGACTTATTAAGAAAAATCTTTTATCTTATATTGTTGTTATAATGAATTAATCTTCTGTCTTATCTCTTACTGAACTGAATTCAAAACTTTTATCAAAGAAAAAGTTTGAACAGGCTCTAGATTTTCTAGTCTGAAGCATCATAGACCAATAATTCTTCATGATTTTTTTGGCCAATCTTTATTTTATTTATAAAATTTGCTTATTCATAAGCAAATTAACGTTCAATATGTTGGAGATTGTCAAGACAGTGGGTAAATGTCCTGTCATGTAAATAAATAAAGCTGTCGATGTCAAATATACTTTAAAGTATTTAAAAAAAAATATTTTTAAACTATTGGGGAAAAGTTTTTACGGCACAAAAATCATAATGAGTTTAAAATGGATTTTGTGAGATAAATTGCTTCTAGGCTATTAAAATAAAAACTTTAATTTTTCATTTGATTTTTTGGCATATACCTAATTAAATATTGAAAAATCATTTCGAAATGAACGCCTACTGACCAAGAAATAATTATTCACAAAACTGAAAATCTCTAGATACAATGATTTGCTTTGTAGATAATTATCATTGATTTATCATCATGCCATGAACACTTTTCATGTGACATTACAATTTTCGCATGACGCATTCTGCAGATAATATGTCATGTTATGTCCATGAGCTTATTAAAAAGAGTAACTTCACAACAAAGCAACATAATGTTCATCTATTTGCTTAATAATATGTGCAACTGAACTCACTGAGTGACAGCAAGTGACATATTTAAGAAGTCGGGAAGTTTCAGAATATATATCCATCTTTTTGTTTTGCTAACATATCTGCACATGAAGAACCATTCTCTTAGTCTTAAATATTGAATACTCATTCCAAATGGATGAAGTTCAAAAACACTTTATGCTTTTACTTTCCACGGTTTTCGACAAAACAACGCCTCCACTGTCAAAATGATAAAAGAGGTGTACGGCAAGTGAACTGACTTTAAATTTACATTCACTCTGCTTTATCTCGCCTCTTCTAAGAACGTATTAAGCTTAGCTTTGAATCTTGTTGTTTAACTCGGCGTAATTCATGTATAGAAAGGAAACACATATAAAGTAGTGAAATCATATAAATTTTATAGATTTTTGCTTCAAATTTATGAAATGAACTTTTATTTTGAACCTTCGTTTCATTTTAAACTCATAAAGCCTAAAGTGTGATAGATTATCTCCAAACTCTATTTGGTTCCATGCCTGATATTGATGAAAAAAATCTCCTAAAAATTTAGTCTGGACTAAGTAGGGGGAATGGAATTTGTTATGTAGTTACATCTTGGAAAATAGACAATCACTATGAAAATGTATTTTAGAATTTTTATTTAAATTTAATTAATTATAAATCAAACGGATTAATAATAATTAACTACTTGTTTTTGATTGATAAGATTCGAGATGATTTCTTTGTCTAAAAACCATTTTTAACAAAATTTAATATAAAACTATATCGAATTCTCTCCTCAAAACTTTCTTGCGTAATGCCTAATGAATTTGTCATGCTAGAGAATGCCTTGCAAGACATTCGCGTACGATAGGTACAAAATATAAAATTTTCGTGTGAATGTATCATTTTTATTAAATCCGGCGTGTCATCCTTGAGGAAATACCTTGACTCAGTTTAATATTACCCATAATTCAGATGTTCCATCTCACTGAATTTTACTATAAATTATAATCTTATTATAATTTATAATAATCTGATTACCGAATTTTATTCATCTAGCCATCTTCCTCTTGTAATTATCATGTTAGCTTAAATTAAAACAGCCGGATAGATGAGCTCCTGAAAATAGATTCTTTTCAAAATTTGGAACAAATCTGCAAAATTTGATGTAAAGAAGGTCAACCAAATGTCATCCTTCTGATTCCAAGCGTTCTTGACTTATCACAGTCATAACCAAGAGGATAGATGGAAATTTTCTGAAAATGTGTTTTTCAAACTCAGGGAAGTTTAAAACATGAAGATATGTTAATAGTTCGAGTTCAAATCTTTTGACGATTAATACACTTATCATATACTAAATATATAAAAAGGAAAAAGAAAAAAAGTTACTTTGTTTTTTATAATACCAAGATTTTCATATTCATTTTCTTCAATTTTAATAAATTTCCACAATATTTTATGCATATTTCACCTGCAATATTTTCATCGTTTATGTTATTGTGTAGCGTAATAATCAAATTTCAGTTCGTATTTATACTTGTTATGAAATGTACATTTAATCAATCAATCAATAAATAATGAACCTTTGCTGATATTTGCCATAAAAGGGCATAAGATTTTTTTCTCAATTTATGGCAATTTTAAATGGAAATTAGAAAAAGAGAATGGTTTCATTTTCATCGTTTTACGCCCTTTCAAGAAAACAGTTTCAAAATGAAGCACGGTATGTGTACTTTGAGCAATACCCGCTCTTCATTTTCATTGAAAGATTTTTACTGCCCCGTAAAAACGGGTATGAAGTTCATAAAATGCCCGTAACGCTTCAAATGCATTTTTTTTTAATTCCTTGTCAAAAATATTTTATGTTCAACAAGTTTTATATCTTTTTGTATGTGTGTTTGTGTGTGAGTGTTTCAAACTCGCATCTCGAATGGTTTTAAGTGATAACATTAATGCGGAAAAAGAGATAAAGATATAAGTATTCTGAAGAGAAAACCATGCATTACAGTTGGATAAAATTTCGATGGTTACAAATAGATCAATTTGAGTATTCTATAAGTATTTCTAATTTCTTCTAATAATGAAGGGAATTGTGTGTGTGTGCAGACGTTCTACGAAAACTAGTACGTATAAGGAATATAAGTAATCGGTTTTAGATTGTTGAACCGGGCAGTCCCAATTCGATACTGTAAACATGATTGATATGTTTTGAACCATATATATTTCTCAATCAGTCGTTACTTGTAACACAAAAATAACTTGAATCCTCTTAAAATTAAAAAAAAAGAAAACCCTATCGATTACTTTTTTTCAATTTTTAATTTGCGTTTTGAAAATAGTTTTAAAGCATTTTACAATACATTCAATTTACATATTGTTGAACTGAAACTGAAATTGCTTTCATTTTTCTAATATTTCTTCTAGCTTTTTTTTCATTGTTGATGATGAGGATGAGAAAATTAAGTTTACACTATAAGGTATAATTTTAATGTAATTTAGCTGAATTTGCAATTTAGGCTTTATTTCTGAATCAGGAAAGTTGAAAATTTTTTAAAGTCCGTTCATTTTTTAGTTGCTGCTTCTTTCCGAGAGGCAATTGAATGTATCAAAGATATTGACAGAAAATTAGAGAAATATAAATAAAAATGAGCAGAATAGTTCACAGCTTCTAATATAGGCTGAAATATATAACCATAAATTTGTAGAAGGTGAAATTGGCTAGTAATAGAACTCTTGACCTTGAGGTTAGAAGCCGCTTAAAATAACCATTAATCCAAAAGTGACCACTTTTACTGGTGATCAAGTGATCACCACCAAGTTACTGGCTTATTAAGATATCACACAGACTCTCCATTCAGTGAGTCAAAAGTGAGATGAACGATATATGTTGCTGTTGAATGGTGATGTAATGAATTGTTGATGCATTGTTGATGAATAGTTGATGTTGACTGTTGTTTTGTTACTGGCACCACGACAGTTGCATGAAGGTTGAAGGTTCACCGTTGCAGGTCACCGATGTGGAAGTTAAAATTGGATCGAAATAGATCTCGGTTCTTTCAGGTTAGAAGCCTCGTAACATAACCATTAGCTCAAAAATGTTCACCTCTTTCCAATGGCTTATTAAGATATCACCACAAACTACTGAGTTTAAAAACATTTTTATTAAAGCAGTAAAGGCATAATGGCATAAAATATTTGCTTGAAATTTCTTGTAACGATTAATTTTGGTGAAGCAATTGGTCGCCAGTGGAGAATGGTATATAATAGAAAAAATTCATTGTTACGAAAAGTGCTATTATATTCTAAGCGAGTTTTCAATTTTTCCTCCTATAAAGCTGCCACATTCAAATGCATGTAGTGACCGTATCACAATGCCCAAGCTATTTTCACTCAAGAATCAGAATAGATAGCTTTTAAGCCATTTATGGCATCATTCCAATACACTCTCGAATCAAAAGCAGAAAAGATGCACAAAAGAAATGTGTTCCGGAAAGAGAAATAAAGCATTCTGTCTTTTATAGACCTCGTTCTACCACAAATTTCTTTTTCTTATGTGAGGGGGGGGGGGCATAAAACTCTCTATACATTTTATTATTGCCAGACCGGAAGCCTATTGTTTGAAGAGAATAGTAAAAGATGAGCATATTCTCCAATTAAGCTGCATTCTCTTACTTTGATTGGATGCTACACCTTTAAGAAATACGATGTTAAAATGGAGATATTTCAGAAAGAGTAGAAGTAGTGAATTGTTGTCATTTATAAAATCATATAATATTCATTGATGGTATTATAAACCAAGATGAATGTATTTATATTTGGAAGGCTAATTTTTGCTTATTTAAAAGTAAAATGCCCATGTATGTTTTTAGTCACATTTTTTTCGGTTTATTTTTAATTTTTAAGGCTTTTATATTTTGATATTTTTTATTTACGACTAAATAAAATATAAAATATATTTCAAGAAATAAATATATATCAAAACAAAGTGTTACATTATAATGATAATTTCTCATGTGAATATAAGTTTCAATGAAGTTTAAATAAATGATTCACTTTTTTTCGATTTATTTTTATATATTTCCTTAATTCAAATTACTTTTAACAATGTATAAATTTATCCTGATTTAATGTTAAAATATGTTTTATCAAATATATTCACTTAATAACTATGTTATACATTTGGAAGATTCATTGCAAAGCATTCTTTCTCTTATACTTTTGAGGTTATAAATCAAAACGCATTAAACATTTTGTTAACAGCCACTAATTTATAATTTTTATAATGCAGTTGTATTTTTGAAATAATTTTATTCATTAACTTAAAGATTAAACGAAGTAATTCTTGACTGAAATATTATATATGATTACGTTTAAGGCTTATTTCTATTGTTTTTATTGATAAAAAATTACTCTAATTAGATAGCAGCGATATTGCAAGCTCAAAAAATGTACTTTATATGAAAGACATTTTTTAGAATTCCACCGTGTTATTTGGTAAATTTAACAGAAAGAATATACTACAAATTGCAGCATTTTGCACATTAAAAAGCCCTATAGGTTAAATTGCGTAATAAGATGCAAAGTACTCCTGAGTTTCTAAAAATTAAACTCCTATCATTTACTGGATTAATTCCTTCTCAGACTAACAGATTGCTTATTTCAAATATGATGAATATAAAATGTTTAATTATATTTTAAATATCGATTTTTCAGCAATAATTAATGAAAAAACTAACAACAAACATTCGGTTTACCCCTCACCCCTTCCAATGTGGGGGGGACACCTCAAAAAAAGAGGATTACAAGACTCCGTTATGGTGGCTACTGAGATGGGGGTTAGCCACCTCTCATCGATTATAGGACATAACTTCCCATGGGAAGAGATGAAGAATGGTCGGTGATGGCCCTTAAGACTCAACCACAACTCCCACCAGAACCGTTGTCATGGTGGGCCAGTCATTCAGTTTTTTTCCCCTTGTGCCTTTGGATGGGTCGGACTGATCAGTTTGAAATTACACATTCGAATCCCGTTAAAAAAACTATTTCCTGTGTGAATTAATAGCCTGCGAGTTAATCCCGTACATAACTTTATCTGTCACTAGATGACAGAAACAGAAAGAGCAACAAACGAAGAGAAAATAGAATCTATTTATTCTTTCCACTTATTACAATCGCACATTTGAATTTTAATTCCAACTGAAATGAATGAATAATTGAAGATGAAAGATGAGTTAAATATGATAATCGGGATTTTCATTGAACACAATTTATAGATACCAAGAATAAAGGATATTTAAAAGGATATTCGAAGAATTGATCAAAATTACTTCTAAAGCAAAATTTGTTTTCATCAGTTGGGTACTGTTTGTTCGTTTATAGAATTAATGTACTTTTTCAAATCTGTTTTGCAGTATTTATAAACTTCCACTTGAAGCAGAGTTATTTTAATTTTAAATATCAATAAAAGAAGAAAATATCCATTCCTTTCAAAGAAATAATAAAACATTAAATATTTTTAGGTATTAAAAATTATTGAAATAAAAACATATTATCTGCACAAAATGGCATTCGAGAAATTCTAAATTGTGTTCTAAATTGCAAAGTCAATCATTTCTTTGTCACAATAAAAATTATACAAATCTTTCTTTTAACCAGTGTTTTTCTCGAAGAGGTTTATCCCCAACTTATTTCGATAAAAAAAAGTAAACAAAATTTGAAAAAAAAAATGTAAATACTTCTTCTAAATAATGTTTAAGAGTCTATTGAAATTTTACTTCGTTGAGTAGGAAGAATTTTATAGATTAAAATTTCTGCATTCTAATATTAAATAGGTAAAAACATTTTGTTAAAACATAAAATTTGCAGAAACGCTATTGCGTTTTTCTCGAAAAGTATTTCAAGTGAAAAATTATTGTGTTTAGAAACTATTACATTGTAAATAGATTTATTATGTTTTAAATAAAGAAATGCATGTAGATTATTGCTTTTCTCAGAGATCTTCTGTATGAAATTAGTGCCCATGATATGATTTTGGAGATTACACTTCCGCTTTTATTTTTCAAACAATAAATACAAAAATTAAATCTTTCTTCTGAAATTTGTATTATTGATATTATAAAGGAGCTTTAATGTTATTTGCTTCTGATGTGAGTCTCATCTCCACAAGAGGAAATCTGCAAATATTTAAATGAATTAAAAGTGAATGTTGCCAAAACATTACAAATAAGGCTTATGAAAATACAAGAATCATTGAGGTATCGCTATTAGTACTCGAACTACAGACGTCCAATTACAAAATTCTTTCCCTATACTGGTAAGATCTAACACAATTCTACTGAGAATTCTTGTCTCTTTCATAATAATTAGTTTTTCTTTGTTAAAAAAATGCAAATCAAAAGAAAAACGAAAAACATTTAGCACTTGATAATCTCTAAAGAGTCGATTTGGGGTCTTTTATACATTCGATATTTGTAAACCCTACAATAATTTTTTCGTAGATTTTTGCAATCAAAAACCTCATTTGAAAGTTAAACCTCATCTCATATTTTTCAGATATCACAAATAGGAATATATGAATAGAGAAAATATTGATTTTATTTACTTTGAATTTGATTTTATAAATATAAGAGCCTTGACTAAGTGAATAGAGAGAAATATTGAAATAATTATTCAGGAAAATATAAATACATACAAAATAAATATAAACAGAAATATATGAATAAATTAGTCAAAACAAATAAATTCAAAAAAATTTTGAAAATTGCATTCATCTATATATAGTATTAAATGAAATCTTCTGAGGCGCGTGTATGATTAAACCTGAAAGACATGAGAGGTACTGTGCTGGTATAGATATTTGTACCATATTTGTACCATTTTGTAAATAATTTATTGGAGATGGATTTAGTATATTTAAGCCATATCAAAATAAAAAAAGGAATTTTATTAATTATTTTCTTACTATGATTCGCGCATGCGTTGAACAGCGGTATCTGTGTTTTGCAACTATCAGCGCATATGAGAAAACTTCGAACTGAGCATGCGCAAATAGCAAGAGCTGTGATATGCATATGCGATTCATTTCTTAGCTTACCTTTGTTTACATCAAAACTCATTACGCCCCACCCCTCAAGAAAAAAAATTAAGGACATTCAAACTTGACTGAAGTTTCTTAAATGCCAAATTGTTTTGTTTGTTGCTGATAATGAAAATGTAGATAAAAAAATATCAGAGAAAGATTGTCCACGCTTTGGGAAACATAGTCTTCTATAGAGCGCAGTAGCCGACTCTCTTTAAAATGCACTGCAATCGAATTGATGATGATTTGTCTGTGTTTTCACGGAAATGGTGTCCAATAGTTTTTGTGTGTAACAAACTCCCAGCACTCAGATGGCAGAAGTCTGACTTCTAGCTCATGTAAAGATGTCACGCACATTCACTTGCACAAGCCCTTTATTAAGGGGGGGGGAGATAATTTCTCACTCCTCACAGGTAGAACACAGATAAAAAACAACCATACCCGAACTGAGACTCGAATCCTGAGCTCCCAGATTGCGGGGAGGACGCGCTACCCGAATGATAGAATGCCAGCACTCCAATAGAATGAGATAGATAGAATAAATCATATTAATCAGTTTAAAGTCACTTTTTCTTCTTGGATACAATGCTACTGGTACTTCTAGTTAATGACAAGCAAATAGTTCTTAGAACCATTAGGTATTTTAAGAAACCCTGGAAAGAAATTAGAAACAGTCTAAATGCAGAATCATTTTATTTAATACCAGGTAAACTTACAAAAGAAAATAACGGAGATGAAAGCGAAGCACCAGACAAAAACTGGGAAAAGAATTGACGAATTTTAACGTCTTTTTTTATTATTCATATAAAAGGATTATTTGAGTTAGTGAACGAAGGAAAGAATTCACTAATGCAGATAATAATGGATTTTAAGCAATGAAAATAAAAATATTGGTGATCTTGTTTCGAAAAATTTGGAAGATTAAAGCCGAAGGTTGAAATCCCGCGAAAAGAGAAGAAAGAAATTCAGGTAAACATGTAATGGTATGACTTATATTATGAAAGTTACAATTTGAACAAATTAAAATTGAAATAGAATAATGAAACTTTACTTTTATAGAATCTATAAAGCAAATGGAAATCTTAATTGAAAGTAGTTACTTTAAAATATATTCAGAATAAATTAAGAATAAAAGGCTATACTTCTATCTATTTATTTTACTTGAAAGAAATTTCGTAGTAATTGAGTTTTTAGAATTCTAAGGTTTTTTTATAGGAATTAGAGAAAAAAATGATGAAAATAAGATTTCACCATTTTTTCTTACTTTTGTGAACTAGACCTTGAAAAGGAATAATGTATTTTATTTAGTTATCGAAACTAAATGGATTTTTTTTGACTTGATGATTATATTTCGCTAAAAATGGAGGATAATTTAAATAAACTTTAAGCTACTTCAAAAAAATGTCCCTAAAAATAGCTATTTGTTGATTAGCAAATAAAACTTCTAATTTCAAGCGATAATAAAATTTTATAAAGTTGTTATATTATTTAGTAAATAGAATTAATTACATTTCAATTTCTTTTTCTGGTATTCAAGTATTCTGTAGATAAATCATGATCTGTTCCATAATATTTAATAAACTTATCATACAACTCACTCTCCGAAATATAGTTAGTAGAATTCAATCATCCGTTGGCTGAACTGTGGTTTGAACATGATCGTTTTTAACAGATGGAGTTTAATATTTTTAATTATAGGATAGATACATAATATATTATTTATATGTAATTTCCATACATATTTGTATGTAGAGTTTATATGAGATCTGTTTTATTCTATGTTTAGAAATTTGATCCATAATAATCCCTAAAACAGATGGTAAGATCTCCCAAAAGGTGCTCTCATGATCTCATGTCTGGCCAGAGATTGCCTTAGATGCCGTTGGCGTACAATGAAATGTAAGGTGTTACGAAATATTCACTTTCGGCGTGAATTAAGCATTTTTACTAAATCGGAACATGTTGTCCGTAGCAAATTATTTGTCGATAATTTCCTTGGAATGCATTAATAGTATCTAAAAGAATGTGTGTGTTAGACACGCTTTCGTAATCGATTGAAAAAAAATTTGACACAAAATTGCATTTGCAGTCATAAAACACCCTATTCAATTTGATATATTTAAGTCATTGCGTATTTGAAACATCAGGCTTACTTCTTTTTGAAAGAACACAACAACATATAACGAGCCCTCAGGTTCCTTTGGCTCATAGGTGTCTGTCTACATTGTAAATGTTGAATTTATTTCGAATTTTATCTATTTTTTCTCCTTATTTTGTAAATATTGTCTTCACTCTTATCTCAACAACTAAACAGGAGAAGTTTCTCCTAATAGATTTTACTCAAACGTTGATAGAAATCTGCAAATCTGGTGTCAAGATCATATTCTGAATTTCACGTCGAAAACGTTTTGAATTATCTTTGTCACTGACAGACAGAAGGACATTTTCCAAAAACTATTTTTTGCAAATTTAAAGAAATCTAACACGATAATATAAGTCAAAAATCTAGAGTTCGAATTTTTTGATACATTTACTCTGTTTTCTAAATAATTATAGAGTGCATCTCCAAATTCCAATGAAGCACTATATTTGTGATATACAGATACTAACTTCTTGTTGATAAGTTGATAAATTTATATTTTGTATTCAAAAACACATGGAATAATGATCAAAATGCATATATTTTTATTTGACCCTTTTTTCTTTTTTGATTTGAAATTGATTTATTGATATTTTTAACGCATTGGGGCTATTGAAAGCGCAATTAAACATAAAAGGGGTTTCGATCGTTTATCTTATTTTAAGAATAAAGAAATTAGTTTTGGTTAAACAATGAATAAATTTATTGAATGTTAGAAGACA
>JAPMOQ010045887.1:1257999-1280592 GCA_026543055.1 Argiope trifasciata | reverse complement strand
TATATGTATACACACACATATACACATACACACACACACATGCATACATACATACATACATATATACACACGTATATATATGTGTGTGTGTGGGCATTGTTTTGTATAATAGTGTTAGTAAAGAATATTCAATACTACCAGATATTTTAAACTACCAAATGCTATTTAAACTACCAGATTTACTACCAGATGATTTACATGAGAATTCTCCGATTACCATGAATTAGAAACTTCATCTCATGCACTTGTGTTTTTAAATGTAATATTTTTGATTTTGATAACACGAATTAATTGAATTCAGTTACAGCAAAAAAAAATCGTTTCTTATCGTTTCATAATCTTTATTTCCCTAAGTATTTATCCACTACTAGTTTCACCCAAAGGCGAATTTTTAAATGATTTATTAACTGTAAATAGGAAATGCATTAATTAAAATTTATTAAATTATTGATTGAGGGAATTTCGTTACCATACCAATCACATACTGAGGATGGGATTATATATCTCTATCACCATTGATGTACCGATTCCGGACTAGAAATATGATCTGCCATAGACTTTAAAATAAATCCATCCAACAACATTCCAAAATCAACATTATAGAAAAAACCATGCCTTAACTTTTCATTCATGGAGTTTAATTTGTTAACTGTTAATTGTTTCCATGTAAGAACTGCCTTATGTCTATATTTACAATATTAAAAAAAATTAGATATTTATAAAAATTTAAAAATTCTATCTGTAGAAATACAAATACTGAATTTTTTAAATAAGTGAGACTATTTTATGTTATTTGTAATAGAGATCTGTTCAGAAAATATGTTATTATAAATTAAAATAAATACTGAACGTAATAATAGGAAATGATTTTTTTGGAACTATTAGTTTCGGTTTCTGAAAATGAAATGGTAAGGCTTAGTTGATGAAAACAAATTATATTCCAATCCTTCATTTTTAATTTTAAGGTCTCATTCAATAATAATAATCCGAAGGTATCATTTAATGGAGACATGGTACTGAAAACACGATTGATGAATGATGAACTTTGAATTATGTAGTTGTTGTTTCTTACGACACTTGCCATCGGACAAGCCCGCCTGTTAAGAAGACAACGATTTAAGTCAATGAGGTGCACCTCTTTTTTTAGTAGCGACAATTAGGGTCAAGAGTATGAACCGGGGCTCAAACCCAGGACGCCCAGATAAAGGGGAAGATGCCTCCCCTATGTTAGGACTCCGGTTACTTTGAATTATTCATTGGTAAATTTCATATAAATATGAGACAATGAATTCAAGTTAATTTTATTCTGAAGAATGAGTGCAGTTACATCAACTAAAGGTAAAATTGAAAATTAAGTCCAATTTATACTTGCATTTATGTTATTAATTATAAGAATTTTCTGTTAACAATAATTTTGCAACGGAACTTATTCCAGAAAATTAAAGGCTGTCTTTCACTTTTTGGTACTAAATAGTACACATTTTGAAAATGGCGCACCAAAGTTCATTCGCATAGGTCTGTCAGTGCGGTCGCGTCTAAAATCGCAGTAGGGAGATGATCCTTTATAAATCTAAAAGCAGCTTAGAATTAAAAAGAATAAACCTGAATAATTTGATTAGGGCCATGAGCAAATTACGTGCATTCTCATGCAAATGTGGCGAATTGATGAGCTGGGAAAAAATTCTTAAATAAATTTTAGTAAAATGCAAAAGAAATAAGGATGATCAGAAAGCCATTCACACGTCTTGTTATCAATTAGATTGATAACAAGATGTTATAAGTTAGTTTTGATAAGATTTCATCAAAAGTAGATAATTAGAACATTTTAGTAAGAAATTTAATATTTGAGAATATTCGAGAACAACTTTTTAATTTCAAATAAATCATTTTGAAAAACTTTTCCTACAAAAATAATTCATGATTTTATAAGTCTCCATTCATCGGAGTATTAAACAACAGATGTGATTACAATCCTAATCAGTTTTACCATAATATCAACCGATACTCTAGGTATCCATACAAGGATTTTTTGAATTCTTCAATATGTTATACATATTATTATGACGAGAGGAATGCAAATATGTGTGTGCAGTTTTATAATAGTATTGGTAGAATTGCTCACTGCTTTATGTTAACGATATGGTCTTTTCAGAGCAATTTTATAAACAAAATTCTCAGGCTGGATAGTTAATTTGATTTTAATGATGCAAGAGCTAAAAGTAGGCTATACTGCGCCAATCATATGGTTTGAGATGACACCATGTGAGAAATTAAAATAGTTAAAGTGCAATAAGAATCAAGTCGGTAAAACAGCAGTATCAAAACATGTGAGATTAATCAGATAAAAAAAGTTTATTGTTGAAGAATCAATTTGTAAGATGATATAATACAATAGCCTTTAAAAAGTTAAAAATATACTGATTGGGAGGGTTTTCCACTCATTCTTGTGTGTTAAGTGAAGTTGAGTTAAAATATGTCATGCTATGAGAATTAAAGTTGGGGCACTCAGCCAGGATTTGTGCAACAGTACAATCAACATTACATGATGAGCATCGAGGTGCTCTCTCACCGAATAATAGAAATTTTTGATTAAAACGAGTACGACCAATGCGAAGGCGAGTCAGTTTCATATCGGCAATTCTTATGGAAACAATCGACCATGAATGAATATACAGTTTAAGGAAATTTAACAAAATTCTCAGATGATTCTCTTGAGTACGTTACAGTTCATAAAATAAATTCATCGAAACAAACGACATTACATTGTTGCACCGAATACTCGAACTTCCTCCAACGCTCAGCAAAAAATCGACAATTCTTACTTAGAACATTGTACTGTCACCGATTTTTAGTAAAAACAGCGGCTGCAAATGACTTAAGAGGCGAGGACAGTGGATGAACCCACGTGAGAAACCGGCGTCCCTGTTTTTCCACCAGAGGCTGTTCCCTAGATCGAACATCTTGAGTGAAAAGCATGTGTTGCCTGTTAGATGCAGGCCCTGGTGTTGACAGATGCAATGAAGAACAGAAAAGAAATAAAAACAACGATCTTACTTCTCCAGCATTGGGATTGACAATTGATTCTTTAATGGAGGGGGAGTTCGAAAAAAAAATTACTTTTCTTCCAACGATTGAATAAGCCTATCAATTGGATCGGGAAGGTGACATGAATGTCACAAAAGCGACATAAATCTGAGTACAAAATATATTCTGTGTATTTATATGAATAAATTAAAATTAAATTGTATGAAAAGAATACTTGAAAACAATTCATCTTATTATGATTGAAAAAAATAATAATTTTTTCCTTTCATATATTTAATAAAACAAGGAAAAATTGTTTGAATTTCAGGACAACGATATAATATATTGTAGGAATTTTGGCTAACATTTTTGTTAAAAGAAAACTTGTCTCATTACAATGAATCCTAAATTCTATTATGCATTTTTTTCCTCCAGTTATACTAATTCTCTTAGAATTTAAGGCAGGGAATTTTGAAAGATAATAACTAAAAGACTGTTATCTACTCGACCTTTATTTCTAAAATGTCCATATCTTTGAGCATCTTTTAACTGGTTTCCAGCAAAGGGTGATTATAACTGAATATATCACATTTTCAGGGTTGTCAAAAGAAAATTAAGCATAAACTTGGTGTTCATCAGAATTGGTTAAAAATAACTGGCAATTTAATTAGCACCTCCAAAAACATTCGCAATGACAAGGTGATACTGTAATTCCACCCATACTGTTTCAAGCCTCGTTAGATATTAGCAAAGAAAAAAGGTCTAAAGCTTGATAATGCCCTAGAAAAAAACTATAAAATATCGCCATACGCGGATATTTCCATCTTTTCAAAGATTTACATCAAGCGAAAGAATGCAGGGTAAAATGATCTGTAGTATCAGTTCAATACCATTTGTATTTTAAGAAGGACTCGCATTATATCATTATCGGTCTTAACTTAAAGTAAGAAGCAGTTATTCAATTCCTATTATTAGTTTACATTCTCCCTATATATATTTATAAGTCTTCATTCAATTTTCATACAATTTTCGATCGTTCATTTAATGCATTTCATTCATCTACTCAAATTCAAATGCATTTTTGTAGTGGATGACATGTGATGTTAGAGTAGTTTTTTCAAATATTAATTAATTCATTATATTAAATTAATTTAATACTTTAAAGAGAATTTTAGCAGTTGGTAATGAAGACTGAAATCAACAGGCAATAGCCCAATCGTTAAAATGCAAACAATTCAGTATTTTTCACTTGAAGGAGAAGAATACGAATTCAATTCCTGAAAAATTCAATAACATTTTGATAAAATTATTAATTTCAATTTTTTATGGAGAGAAAATTTCACTTATATTATATATTTAGAGGAATATAAATTTAAGAATAGATACTGACAATGGCAAAGCATGTAATCAATGGGAAAAAATTCTCTTGCCACTTTATTATTGTGACTCTATCATGTGTATATACATATTTATATTAATTATAATTATTTAATAAAAAATAACTAAATAAAAATTTTCTTTGTTGAACTAAGTGGGAATTGATTTTTTTGTATTACTTTTTTTATTTCAGATGAAAACCAATTATGTACCTCGTATTTTTTTAATTTTAATAGGTCTGAAACGTTGAAATATCACTTTTGTACAATTTAAAATTATCAGTTAAGGATCATCAAGGCAGAATTAAGAAATAAATGCTACATCTTGCATTTTCAAGTGATTGATAGTGACCAAAACGTAAAGACAAACAATCAGGGGATTGCAATTTATTAAATAGATAATGTATATTATAAAAAATTATAGTAGAAAATTTTTATGCCAAAAACATTGATTTTCGTTCGAGTGTATTGAAATTTCAAATAATGACCTGAATATCAATTAAACTGTATAAAATGATGATACCTACACAAACACTATTTTATCAAAAATGTATTTTAAAAACACGATTTCCTTTCTATTTCTTACAAATACCAATATAAAATAAAAATGTCTTTTTTCCTTTAAAATATCGACTTTTCAAAAAGTGAAAACTGATGCCTCCCACCTTTTCCCTTACGTCATGTTTTATATTTATTTTTAGACACAATATAACGTTTCTCACCCGAAAGTAACTCTTAACAGCTTCAAAGTGATGTCGCTAGACAAAACACGGGTTTGTTATATTATCGCAGGAAATATCTCCGTTCTTTTACGATAACATCTTCCGTTTTAGATCGAAATGAGCCTTCTACTTTGGAGAGATGCCCTTACAGACATACTTCACTGTATTGTCGTAGTCAAGTAACTACTGTTTTTGTCACTTTAATACCTAAGACACAGTTAAACTACCAAATGTCTTTGAGGAAATAAGACTAAAGCAAGAAGAATATGTCAAAACAATAAAGTTTTAAAGTTCCCATAAAGAAACTTTTCTTTTGAGAATTCTTTAAAGCTGAATAAATAGGATTCTTTTGTTAGAGTATTAATGCAAAAGATATGTTTCAGACAATGAAAAAACATTTAAGTAAAAGTTTTATTTTTATCTTGTATTGTCATCAGCCGAAACTCAACAATAAAATGTACGACTTATAAATATATATCTAGTAATTTACTAACCCCATGATTTATCATTTACTCATGAATTATTCACCATTTATTTAAAAATCGGCAAAATTTTCTTTTCCTCTAAGAAATATAGTAACCAAACCATTCTATTGCAAATGTCGGATTTAAAATATTCATTTTTAATGAATGAATTAAACTTATTATCTAAACTGATTGATTAAAATTTATATAATTAACATGGCTCAAAGCCTTTTTTACTGTATTATAACTTTCTACATTAATTAAAAATAATGCAAATTTATATTCCTATGGGTCATATAGAGTATGAATTATTATTTAGTAAATACCAATAGTAGGTCATCATTTTTATATGAATAAAAATATTTATAAATCAAAACCAGTCTTCATTATGAATATGAATAAAATCTAAAATTATTAAATTTTTATTTTCTCATTTATTCAATATCCGAAAATATTTATATTCTTAAGGTACATAGTTAAATCTAGCATTAAGTTAGTCTTTTAATCTTAGCCTTACATTTTTTATGTTCTTAATTTTGCATGTGATTAGTTTTTTTAATCGCATTTTCTTAAACTTGCAATTTTTTATTATTTTAATCTTGTAATATTTCATTAACTTTTTTATTTGAATTAAGGAGGTACAGAATAAACTTTATCTGTATGGTTGAATTTAAAATTTTATCCTAAAAGTGATAATAATTTTGATAAGAGAATTAAACCTTAATTCATATTTTAATAAAATGTAGCTTTCAAGATTTATATAAACTTTTGGAGGTTTGCATTGTCGTTAGTCTCAGCTAAACCGTCTGTCTTCTATGGAATATGACTAAACGCAATTCTTTTATATTGATGTAAAATTATTTGTATTTGCAATGAGTAAATCATTTTGCAAGTTTGTAATTACGTACATCGAAATATTCTGCTTTAATATGTTTATGGTCATATTCCTAAATCATCCCAAAATGATTGTAAAGTCACACTTTCACTGTTTAATAGCAGGAGGTAGTTTTCTGTTTCAAAACTAAATGCTTCTTCGAACTGAAAATCATACTGCATAAATATCGAAATCGTCAACAAAACCTATATAACCTCTAGTGAAACCTCTAAAAGAGAAAGAAAAAAATTAAGAAAACTACCCGAGGATTTATTTTTCTATTAAAGATTCTTTTAAATATTTTTCTCACCTTTTCCGTAATGTGCTTTGTATTTTCTCTTCTATTTTCCACACTTCCCTTCACTTTCAAGAAACATTCTCAGAGATTAAGGCAGGTAAGAGAACAAAAAAATCTATCATAAACGTTAGCCAAGCATTCTTAATACCTTGCAGATATGTTTGCAAGAAAGAAATGGTGAAAAAGTGAAATAAATAAAATAAAATCACCTGATTGAGTTTCTAAAAAATATTTTCTTTCGCGAAATGTACTTCGAATGATGTTTTTATCTCATAAGTTACTAACATTACTAACTTTATATTTTTTCGTTCTTAATCTAGTTTGTTTTATTTCAAGTAGAAAAAAAGGTGGATAAGAAGTTCTTTGTCATCACATCATCTTGGAAAGGAAAGAAAATTACATTCAACTTAAGTTATAAGATTTTCCTTCGTCCGTAAAATCATGTTATGACAGAGAATTTCGCATTCTCTTAAATAATCAATTCTGTCATTTCAATTGTAAGTGTAGAAACATGTTTTAGAACTGCAACCTCCTTGTAATAAAATATGAAAAAAAAAAGATAGCCATTTATTATATTACGTCTTCAGTATTTATTCAATTTCTTTTTCTGTACTTAAAATTACAAAAGTAATACTAAGAATTGGAATTAAAAATATTATATGGAAAGGGAACAAATATTCTATTAATATTCTAAAAAATGTTAATAATTGTTTCAATGATTATCTCATAATAAAACAATTGTTTTCTTTAAATGGAATTAATTTAAAACCTTCTCATTTATGTAATACTTAAGTTTTCTCGTTGAACTGGGTTTAAAAAATAACAAATAAATGCATATTTTTTGCTAATATTCATTCACTCTTTACAGCAATATTTAGTTAATTAATGGATTATTTTAACTGGAGCAAAATGACTTTTAAAATAATTTTATCAGAGATGCTAATAACTTCATTTAGCGTTAATGAAATTATTTTGAAAAGCTTTTAAAACATCTCATTTAATAATACTATGTTTCCCTGTTTGAAGATCAAAATTCCCTATTTAAATTGTTTGTTTTTATCTTACGAATAAATTTTAAATTTAATATCAGTGTGCGTATGCGTGTAAAAATGTACTTACTTTATTTACACACACATTCACACACACACACACACACACACACACACACACACACACACACACACACATATATATATATATATATATATATATATACACACATCTAATTTTCTTCCAAATGAATTTCAAAAATTTTATCTTAATTTAGACCATAGTAACTTTATTCTAAATATTATTTCACGATCCTGTTCTACTTTATATATGTAATTAATTCTTGAGAAGTTTGGTAAAATTGTTTGGTCAACGAATCCAACGCTGTTAATGATTTGTTAAAAGTTTCTGACCTAAACAAATAGTTTTTTAAAAAAGATCCCTATGTTTCCCCTGTTTTGAGATTTATACATCTTATCAAAATAGGGTATGTAAGACGAGGAAAAATTAATTTCTGCCACTTCCGGTTGCCCGTCTCTCAAGGGCGAATAAAGTGACCCTCCATAAAAATTAACCTTCCATAAAATTAAACCTTCCATATGTTTTGAAAATTTAAATCTTTACACACACACACACACACACACACACACACACACACACACACACACACACACACACACACACACACACACACACACACACACACTCTTCTTTATTATCTGTTAGACGATTCTTTATTATTTTATTATTAGATGCTGTCTTTATTAAATTTTCCAACAACAAAAAGACTTAAGAAGGACAATAAAGACAATTAAAATTAAAATATACTCTAGCTGCTAATGTGACGAGTGAATATTTTAGGACTGAGTATTAAAAAAGTATTAAAATGATCTGATATTTCTTTAGATTTAATGTTTCGTTATAAAGTGTTGAAATCAGTTCAATTATTGAAGATGGATTATTCTGTTTTGAGGGATCACTCGAAAAAGGAGGGCAAAGTGATAGCATATATAGACTTCATGAACATTCACATGAAATAAAAATTGGCGACAACAGTCCAGTGGTTGAAGAAATGGCGTTTTGTTCATGCTTGTTTTTTTAAATCCGAAATTATAGTTAATTATAGTTATACTATTAATCTAAAAAATATCCATTTAAAGTTATAGCTATTTTATTAGACTTTGTTGCATAGAAATATGTCTATTTATTCAATAGCTAGATTAAAAGATGAAATAAGATCTTATTCTTTTTTTAATAGGTTTTTTAGGTTTCAAAAAGACATTTTTGTTAAAAACAGAACAAGAAGGCATATATATCTTTACTTCTGCCATTGTAAAACTTTCTCTAGTGTTCCTGAAGAAGACAAAAGTGTTGAAACAATTTATTATCTTCAACTGTATCCTAAAACATTCGTATCTATTGATAACTTGCAGATATTGTAGACCTTACACAAAAAAATTCATCAGTAAAATCTCAAAATTGTCTAATACTTTTACATTAATTCCATATCTTAATTTATATCTTTAACTACACGTATACGAGTGAAAAAGAGGAAGGCAGTTGAATTAATTTTCATCCAATAAAACTATAAGCTTTAACTTTATTAATTTTCTAAAACTACCAAATTATTTAGTGTAATCTGTACAATGTTTGCATTGAATTAATTAATGGTAAATACTTAGAGAGGTAATATATTAGTGGTAATATATTACTTATACTTGATTTTAATTAAATCTCAAACGAATGGCTGAAAAGTTTTTCAAGAATTTGAATTCTTATTGGGCTATGAATTAAATCCATGTTATTGTAATAGACTACACTTTATTAAGTTTATTTTATACATGAAACTTACTGATGCCCAAGTATCAAGGCACTGAAGGACCATTAAAATGCTGTCTTTATTAAGAGTCTGAATGCTAATTCTGCAGCTTAAATGATGTGGTGAATCTTTATTTAAAATAATGGTGCATGCAAGTACAACAGTTCAAATTCCAATTATTCATATCCGATATTTTAATTCTCGATGATAAAATTATCTGTGTTAATCCGCGATTTAAATAAAAAATACGTTTTTAAATGATAATATTTATAAGATCGTTTTCTTACTACTTATGACATAAAAAGCAAAAGCAAAATGAAGATCAATAAAAGTTTAAAATGCTTCAAGTTCAGGCCTTTGAAACTAGAAGGATCAAATTCAATACATAATTGCTTCCTATGTAGCTAAAGTTCTCTGACAAAATGGTTTAGAAATTTATAATTAGTTTTTAAGAAAAAAAAAGGCCAAAACAACATTTTTTGTCCATAACTCCGGCACAGAATATTGCACAGAAATATTTTTAGTCATTTTGAAATTAAATGAAAATAGAATTTTTAATAACATCAATTCACATGAATTTATTTCCAAATTCTTAATTGATAAGACTTTTATGTATAATTTATAATAATAATTTATTTTGATTTAGCTATCATATATATTTTCGTGTGAGATGTTCATTGTTTCAATAAATGAAAATAAGATTTTAGTAGCATTAATTCCCACGCATTTTTCTCTAAATTGTCAATTGATAAAATACTTTTATGTATAATTTATAATAATAATTTCTTTTGTTTTAGCTATCACATATATTTTCACGTTAGATGTTAATAGTTTCACAAGCAGATAAAGCACTTTTCACGGCAAATAAACTGATAATCATTATTATAAATTCATACTTAAGATGTGTACGAATTTACACTAAATGAGAAATATTTGAACTTTGATGCTTATAGTGACAACTCTAAATTAGAATTATGGGAGTGTTGATAAATATGTTTAATAATTAAGAATCGTTATCTTGATTTTGTAAATTGGTGATTGAATGACTCCTTGATGATATCTTGATTTCTAGATTAGTTGATCCTGAGTATCAAATGTTCTCCGTTTTTTATAAGAGACTTGATCACATAAAAAATGTTAAAGGTCAGAGGATTTTCCAATGTTGGGGTATCAAAATATATGTGTGAAGTTTACGTTCCAAATATGCCCTCATTTCTGGTAAGTCATATATCCCTTATTCTGACTACGAATGGAAATAAATTGATCGTAAAATAGTCCTTTATAGTTTAAAAACAAACGAAAAAACTTTATGCAATTGAACTGAAATTTATTTGTATTCTGAAACAAATTTTTAGATATACGAATCCACCTTTCATTCTTTAATAAATAACTTTTTTATTAAAGAAGGAAAGGTGGATACGTATATCAAATTAACCGTGAAGAAATTGTAGCATTTTAAAATAGGATCATTAATTAAATATAGAATATCAACAACATAATTTTGTGTATTTGTGACAAATAATATTGCAGGAAACTGTTTTCCTGACAATTTTGTTCCAGGAAACGTTATTTGTGTCATTGGTTCATAATTTCTGAACTTCTAGCCAAACGATCCAAACTTTTCACGATTTTCTTCCAAAAATATTTACTAAATATTATCACATGGCTTTCTGGTTTGGGTAAACAATTCTATTTGGTTTCAGTGAAGAATGAAATTGAACAACAAATTAGTATTTATAGAAATCGATTTCATTGCAATGAATTAATTAGAAGAAATTATTATATTCCTTTTTAAACTTGTATTACAAAGATAATGTTATACACATGGTTGTAATAAGCCTTCACTACGATTTTCATTAATTGATCACCCACAAAAGTTTAAATATCGTTTAAAGAGGTATGAATTGAACGAAATTTAATTGTGAATTCTATAGAGTTTCAATCCATTTTGATAAAATGAAAATAACGTTTAAAAATATTTTATACCTTTAGCTGAAAAAAAGAAGGCAATAGACTAGAAAACGGGACACAAACATTTTCGGGGAAATAAGTTTTTGTTTTCTCACATTCTAAAAATATAGTTTTGCAAAAATATTTGCATTATTGAATACAAGAAATATTTATAAGAACTTTTCTTCAATTCATATTTTAAACTATTTTATTTTGCTCGAGTGTTTATGTATTTTGAAATATTAAAAAAACTTTAAACGAGTAAAACTTTAAAGCAGGCAGGACAAATTAAAATGAGAGCCGAAACAAATGAAATTTTAAATTTAACAATTTTTCAATGATTTTTCCTTTAAAGTTCAACAAAACAATGTTATACTAATTTTCTATCGCTTACAAATGATATTGTATGAAGCCGAATTGCACTAATTTTGTACAAAATGTAACACTTTATAATTTTGAAACATATATTTTCGTGGAAATGGTAAAATTACTCGAAAGAAGATGAATACGAAAGCCTTCTGAAAACAAATGCCAAATATTTTAAGAACAGTGTCGTTTTGGCTTACAATGACAAACATTTTCAGCTAAAATCAATGACAGCCCAATTACACTGATTTGAAAATAATTAGATAGAGGATTATATTTTCAAATAGGGTCTTATATTGCCAAAATTTCTTTATTCATATCAAATATTACGAGTGTTGACTTCCAAAAACGGCAATGAGAATAAACTTATATCCAAGAATTGAATTCTTATACTGTAAAAATTTTTAATATTTCAAAAATATTGTACCTAATCGATAGTTATTATTATTACAAAAAATCTTCCAGCATTGATTTAATCCTTGTTTAGCCCTTTCAAGTTGACTGTCACGTATACATGCCAAACAATAAAAAAAAGACGCTCATATTTCCTGGCAGATACGCTGGAGAGCCAAAACGTTTTCTCGTTCACCCCCGGCTTTCACACATGTGTGCCAGTTTCCTGGAACGTTAAAAAAATTATAACTTTTGACAAAAGATGACATTGTATGTCCATATGGTTTCAGATACATGTAGATTTGACTTTCAACTCTACATGTATAGTAGCATGACTCACATACACGCGATTTTTGATTTTTATGCGGAGAAATAAATGTTTCCGAATGGCATGTTTTATGATGGCTCTTTAAATTCACACGTAGTATTTGTTTACAGTAAGTAGGGAGCTTTCATTTTCGTTACAGCTTCTGTTCACACTACAGTTGTCAGTGGATAATTAGATCTCGTAGTCGTGAATTATATCTCTTTCTACCGTTAGTGTAGCAACTTCGAAAATGTTTAACTTAACTTAAAATAGTAGAAATGGCGTGTAATATTCCAGATATTAATTCTGAAACAAATTCGGATAATACTGATAGTAACAATATAATATATTACAGAACGTAAATAAAAAAAGAGATGATATTTTGGTAATTTCATGGATTAGGCTTAATATCAAGAATATATTTCACTTTAGGGGAAATTACGGTTCCAAACACTCGTGAAGCATAGCATTTCCAGTCTCAGTCATAAGCGCGTGTTTGCTCTTCGCGTCAAGAAAGGGTTAAACTCGTATTGTTTCAAAACTGCTACCTGTAACAAAAAGTTCTTACTCTTATGGTGATTTATATTACGGAGTCGCACCAACATGGAGATTTAATACCGCCAAGGATCGATCTAGTGATTTTACGATTTGCAGCCGCGAAACATATCCTCTGGACAAAAGTGGTCATCAACGTTTAGTGTCTGTTGCTGACTTAATAAGATACTACCACAATATTCTTCCACCAGTCAGTTTGTGGAGAAACAAAATATTTTTAAGCGCCAAGCGGTATGACGAGTATAAGTGAGTTGTTGTGTCAAATAAGTCTGAACACTTTTGATAGTGCCATGCGTTATGGCGAGAGTGAATGAATTATAGTGTCAAGCGAGTCTGACGTCGCCAAGCGCTATGGCGAGCACAGAACGTGTTCATTGTCCCATTTCATCATGTTGTCGGGTTATATTGTGCTAACGCTCCAGTGTGGTGATTGGGTTCCGCCAAGGATCGAACGTGCGTCCTTACGATTTGCAGCTGCATAAATTATCCTTTAGACAAAAGTGATCACTAATATTTAGTAGCTGCTTCTGGCTTATTAAGACACCACCCCATTCTGATGCTACAAAAAGCACTATTTTATTTATAAAATACCTTAAAAGATTCCCATGCGATAAGCTTGCTAAATGACTTAATCCATCTATCTGCAACACAAACAGTTATTAAACGGCAAGCAAGAATGAGGCAGAGCGCGATCAACAACAACAGTTTACGACTGAGAAATCCATCAATGAGTCTTTGACAACATGAATCTGAAAATATATCTATCTATCCCAACTGTCATCCAAACAATAACGGGCACAAGATGAATGACGTGGCTGATAACTATTTTCCCACCATTTTTCGGGATCATGATGGAATTCGATGTCTTTCCATTTCTACTCGTCTCTTTATGATTATACCAAAGCCGATCACTTCCGATAGATATATTTCAATTCAGAATCAAAATAATACTCCCCATATTTATTACGACATTTGCGATATTACTCCTCTATTTTTATTTCTACAGGGTGTCCCAAAAAGATTGAAACGCGCTTTAATTCTTTAACCGTTAGAGATAAGTAGGTGATGTAATTTGAAAAAATGTTCAAAATAAGATAGGAGAGAAGATTACATGAAGAAAAAAAAATCCACCTTTGAATTTTAAAAAGTTACACTTTGCAAATTTTTATACAGCTCCTCTATGCAAATTTGGTCAATTAGAAAGTTTTTCCTTTCCATCCCAGAAGACCATTAAAAATAATTGAATAACTGTATCTTTAAAACTTTTTGAATTATAACACAGAAAAAAATTTGACTTATGTCATTTTTCCATACCACTTGAAAGACCTTTTCGTCGGTGAAAATAGGGACCATATCCAAATTGATAATAGAAATTCTTCGATCAAAAAAAATAATAAGCGTAAAAGAAATCCAAAATGGCATTTAAATAAAGTCCTTATTGATGGAGTTAAACAGTTTTGACAACATAAGATTGTAAGAAGTGTAACTTAAAAAAATAATAATAAATAAAATGAACTTACATTTAAAAAGTTTTCGTTGAGACAGTTTGTTACATTTATAGACTTGTGTGCAGGCGCTCCGTCTTGTTGAAAATACATTTTTTTTACTAATGACAATGGTGTCGTCTCCAAAGTATCTGTTACTATGCCATTTAAAATAAGTTGCAAATATTTTATAGCTGTAAATGTTCCTTCATAAAACACTGGACCAATCAGTTTTCCGTTCCGCACCATACGGACACAGAAAACTTTCTCTGGTGATGTATTTCTTGTACAAAAAATGGTTTTGTATCATTCCAATAATGATTTTTGTGTGCATTTATGTCTCCATTTTCCGTAAACAAACATTCATCAGTCCAAATGATGTTCTTGACAAAGTTTGAATCTGTGTCCTGTTGGATTAATAACCAATTGGAGAATGCTACACGTCGGTTAAAATCAGAGGGATGGAGTGCTTGAAGTCCATGAATACAAAATGGATGCCAATTGTGTTTTTCAAGTATTCTATGGATTGACGTCCTAGGTAATCCTGTAATTGCACTTGCTTTTCGAATGCTTGATCGTGGGTTGGAAGAAAAATATGCAATAATATCAATTTCTTGGTCTTCATTGAACAAGATATTTCTACCAGGGCCAGGTCTTGGATTAAATGAACCGGTAGTTCTCAATCTTCTCATCATCCGATAAACAAATGTACGTGAAATTTCAGACAAATAGGGATATCGTCGTCCGAATTCCCGAGCAGTTTCTGCATTATTTCTATTGCAAATAGAATAAACCATTTCTAGTTCAAATAGTTCGTCATTTGTTAAAAGTACCATAATGCAAAATTAGTTACAGTATTTTTAATTCGACAATATGAAACTCAATATCGCTGAATGATTTCTAAACTTTATTTTGATATGCACGAGGAAATCTTGGTTAAGTTGTACAGGAAAGAAATAATTTTGGAACTAAATAAGTAAATTGAAAAATAATCGTCTGCATTTCTTTATGTAACTTAAAAATAAAATTAAAAAAACTTTAATATACACGTATTAGAAGCTGTTAAATTCCAGTTAAATGAAAGGAAAAAATCGTCTGGCAGTTAATTTGTTAGAATGTGCTGTGTTAGAATGTTAGAATTCATGTCAAAAATGTGATGAATTTGAAAACAATTAAAATTCTACCAGACTAATTTAACAGTATTTTTCTTTTTTATAAATTTAGCTATAAAAATCTGTCAAATGGCTTTTATTGATTTTCAACGAAATCTTATAAAATTTCTAATGTAAATTTAGAATACATGGCATAAAATTACTTGCCCCTGATAAGATTAAAACTGTATCTTGAATCTACCGTAATACGCAAAAATGTGTTTTGTAAATAATATAAAAAATTTATGTGTTTATAATTTGTTGCAAATTTACATTTCCATTTTGGTATATGGTCACTAAAAACAGCGTTCAATTTTCAATTACGCATAAATCACTCAATTTTAAAGATACAGTTATGCAGTTTTTTTTAATGGTCTTCTGGGATGGAAAGGAAAAACTTTCTAATTGACCAAATTTGCATAGAGGGGTTGTATAAAAATTTAAAAAGTGTAACTTTTAAAAATTCATAGGTGGATTTTTTTCTTAATGTAATCTTCTTTTCTATCTTATTTTGAACATTTTTTCAAATTACATCACCTACTTATCTCTAACAGTTAAAGAATTAAAGCGCGTTTCAATCTTTTTGGGACACCCTGTATATTAGCGATATTACCCCGCATATATTTTAGAATCTAGAATGGAATGATGGATTACAACCATGAAGTCGAACAAAATTATTATTGAAGATATCGTTCGATAATTTCATTAAAATATGACTATTAATAATAAAATCTAATATTTATGTTCTTGCATTTTATGAAATAAAACTTCAAAATAAAAGACACCATTATTAAATCCACATTCAAAATTGAAGATCAGCCAATAAAGGGGAGTTGACACATATAATTGGCATAAAAATAAAATGATTTTCAATATTCCAAAAAGGCATTCATTGATTGTTGAAATCTTCAGTGAATATACTGAGCTTTTAAAATGGAGAAATAAGATTGTTACAAATGCCAGCGAAAAGATATTTAAGAAGCAAAAAGTGTTATGTGATAATTGATTTATTCCTTTCTCAAACTCTATAAAAATAAAGGTAAAAAATTCTTTAGAAATTGAATATAAAGTATATCAATGGAAATAATTTCCAATATACATTATCTCATACAGCCCAGTAAAATTGTTAACTCTTCCCCCCTCCCTTCATCCTTCACATAAAAACTGTTGATCTTTGTTATTCTATAAACACCAAGACTATTCAAATCTTTATTTAAAGATTCAAATATATGCGTTTAATATCAGACTGAGAAAAATTAAACATAAACATTTTTTGTCAAGCAATTGAATTTAAAACTTGCCATGATTCAAAAACATCAATAAAAAATTACTTTTCAAAACCTTAATATTTATTACATTTTATCTATTTAATGAATTTCATTTTATAATGATCAAAATCGCTAACAGGCTACTAGATGGTTAATATTTTGAAGGATTAATTTTTAAATTATTACGTATACACATATAAAAAATTACGATATTAAAAATTGTGTTACAAACTATATTTATCTAAAACTTTATATGTTCTAATAATCATGTTCATTTCTTTTCGAAAATACAGACAAACAAATTCCAATAAATAGATTCCATTTAAAATATGCGATTTTAAATTCGTTAAGATCGTATTCAAAATTTCATCCAACTTTCTCAAAGATTTTTATTCATAGTTTTATTACTTTGCATTTGGTACTAAGCATTTAGTTCGTTATTTCACTTTCTGAATCTAAATGCTCCTGTACATAGAATTTTCAAATGAGGTATGTATAATTCGTTGCTTTATGACACTAACAATTATAAATAAAAAAGTATTCAAAACCATCAGAGGAACATAAATATTTATTCGTATAATTGATTCCCCCCACCCAATTCTTTTCAACGTCATTGGTCATTTATCTCGATGCCATTTATTTATCGAACACTAAACTATCTTTTAGCTGATATAAATAAAAAAGTGAACCTCAGAAAATCTTAAAATGAACTACGATATTAGCGATATTATTCAGCATATATTTTCCAGAGAAGGTGGAATGAAATTCATATTATGATTTTAGATTTGACTACTCATTCTATAAAACGGATGAAATACCACTCTACTGCATTAAATGGGTCGACCATTCAACTACTTGTATTTATTGAAACATTAAACGACATGCAATGTCAGTATAATAAATTCCTTCAAAACATTGCAACCTTTAAGGATGTGGGTTACTGTAATTTAGAATAATTAATTCATGAAGAGGCTATAAATTAAGGGACATTTAACGTTATAATTATGCATTTTTAACTGAGTGAAATCATTTTTGTTAAATAAAACATATGTGAAAACAATCTACCAAATGAATATTCGAAGACAGAAATTGCTTGTGTGTAAATATTTTAAAGATGGAAATAGATTGCGTAAAAAAAAGGAGATTGCAAAGCTTTTGAAGAAGATAACCAACTTAAGTTAACAAATGCTACATCAAATTACAACGCTTTTTTAAATTATTTTATCTTATTTGCAAGCCCTGAAAAAGTATTGCATAGTGAAGCTTTGTTTCCTTCATTATTATGTGCATAGAAGCATACATAATAAACTCCATACTATTAAACTATTTGCGTTTAATCCTGATCAAAATCTTTGTAAATGTAGTATTGGAAAAAATGTTTTTAAAGTGAATATTTCTGAATGAAAAAGTCAACAGTACCTTGGCATATTTGATTATATATTTCAGACTAATTACATCTTCTCGTACTGGACTTTGCTACGGTTAATGGTCTCTTCGATCAGATATAGGATTGGATACAACAAACAATACTAATTACATACACACATATGGAATACTAAAAATATGTTCAGAAGGGTTACTTCCATGACTAAAATAATAATTTTCTTTGAGAATTATAGGTTTAAAGGCTCTCTATCCTCTTAAAAAGCAATATAATATCGCTTAGTTTTTGGTTTCATTGGTGGTAAGGAATTCAAAGTGTCAGCGGACAGTAGTGGACTCGAGATGAATGAAGGAGCTGATGATTGTCCAACCCAAGTTTCTTCTAACTTCTGATCCATGATTGGATTCGATACCTGCTCGCTTCTGCCTGATTTCTTTTCTGTTCTATCTGACAGTTCCAGTCTCCCGGCAATGCTTGGGATTGGACATTTTTTCTCAGGCATTTCCTGATGAATGCGTTTCAGGTGAAAAAGAAACAGATAAAAGAAAGTTGGCAATTTCTATACAGTTTTATAATAATTATTGTAGTATTTTAATGTTTATATTATTGATATGAGGCAACAAAATAATCCAATAGGGAAGGATATTTTGATGAAGTGTCAGGAAACTACTTACGTTCTTCTTTCAAGGCTCTATTTTTTTATTGTGACTTTTAGGATAATCTGAAACAGCCTTGAAGTTCTACCTTTTTCGTTACCAATGTTACATGACAATAATACCGATGCCTTTTACTCATCTAAAACTCGTAGGAGACTCGAATTTGTTTCCCAGGTAATTCTTGTCTTATGGATTCAGTGTGAAAAAGAGATGAATAAATATGGATAAATTGTCAATTATATACAATAATAGCATAATTATTTTAATTCGTACATTACATTAATCTTTAGATTAAAATGGATGAAATGGCAAAAATAACCTTTAAAGTGGCGAAGGGTTAGGGAAATATACATTCTTCTTTCATGTTATTGCAAAATGGTATTTGTGTTGAAATGAAATAGCTTTGTATTTATATTTTCTAATAGTTCCTCATCGATAGTAAATAGGGAAACTACACTTTCTTTAAATACAACAGAGAAGATGGAATGAAATTTATATTATGCTTTTAAATTAGATTTCTATTTCCATAAAATGGTTGAAATACCAATTACTTATCTGAATGCGAAGTGAAAGAAATACTTATAAACTATATGATGCATTATTAAAATGCAGGTGAACCATAAATACAAGGATCTAATGTTACTGAAAATTACATTTCTTGTTTATATGTAAACAAAAATTAGTTGAAGGAAAAAATGGTAGAAAATAAATGAAATACTACCTGAATTCATATGCTTTAAATGAATGGCCCTGCAATAAAAAAAACGGATCAATTAAAATATTATTCTTATTATTAGAAGAGTTCCCAGCAAAGAGAATGCATGATTGAGTTCTATTATCACCTGATAAGCAGAATAATCTTCTATAAATTAGTCAATAAATTTGTAGAAAGAGTTCAAGAAAGAAGTTATATAAACTTTCGGCTTGATTGAAAAAAAGTTGAAGAAATCTTCTAGTGATACCAAAATAAAAAGATAGAATTTTCTCAGATTATATTATATTATCTTTCCGCTTCTTGAAATACTGATTATTAGCTTTCAAAAATAAGCTTTTAAAAGAAAATGACAATTATTTTTAATTATCTCGAGTTAATTACACATTTTCTCTCACGAATGCAAAAAGTTTTGTCAAAATAATTGTTGATTACTTGCAGTGCAGTAACTCTAGAACTTTTTGCGCGAAGTCTCAGACATTGATTAATTATGTATAATAACCATTTCAAAGCAAAACAGAGCATTTAAATTGATTCTATGATTAGAAATCCATATAAAATATTTCTATATGACAAACAATTAAATAAGAAATGGAAATTTTTACAAAAATTTTATTTATGGTTTCTTTAATAATATTATATTTAAGATGAAGTAAATATCTATATTATAAATCACATTCATTGAAAAAAATAATATTTAAAATGTACTTAAACTAAAGTATTAAAATTGATTTGTTAAAATATTTCAATGACCTTTTCTCTTGTATTCTGCTGCTTGTTATGACATTCAACAAGTCCGCTGTTATGAAGGAAGCGATCTAAAACGATAGGGATCTCTTTGTTTTGTAGAGCCAACTAGGGCTTGCACAACCCTTTTTTACACGAGGGCACATTCACACATCTCACATATAGAACAGAAGGAGATTAACCATACCCGAACTAGGACTTGTACACAGGATGCCTAGGTCACGGGGAAGACGTGCTACCCTTATGGCAAGACGCCGGCTTTTGTATTCTTATTTATACAAATGATTTCCAACAATTTACTTGTTTTAATTTTGTAGGTATTAGTTAAAAATTCATTATTATAAATACTTTAAGCTTTGAAATTAATTTTAGTCAAATTTAGGCAAAGTATTGAAAGTGGCTCAATATCATGAATTGAATTCAAGAGTTAATATTGGAAGAATATACGCCATCAAGAAGCGCAATTCCATAGAATTTGCAGGTTGAAAAATTAATCTTAGAGTTCTATAATTAAAAACGTAAATTGCCATGCTAAAAGCACGTGAAAACAGCTTTATTACAAATTGAAAATTAGAAGGTTTAGAATATCAACCCTTCATTTAAAAAAGAGATCTTCTATAGGGAATACAGAAAAATAGTCTTAGGAGATAAAAAAAGTAAGAAATAGAAAAAGAATATAGAAAAGTATGTTGTAAAAACATAAAAATTTAATTTCATGTCTAATATCCAAATGCTTAAAATTTGAGTTTGTTTTTAAACATTGCTGAATCCTTCCAGCGATCCAATTGAATTTATCAAGATATAGTTAGAAAATTGGAAAAATTCACAGGACAAGTACGATTTAAAGTTTTTAAAATGGTAAAAGATAGGTCCTTCTTAAAATTTGAAAGTTAAAAATATTTTACTGATGAAGCCATCACATCCATGTTTCAAAGAATCAAGTTACACCAGTATTTATTTGAAATTTTTAATCAAAAATTAATAGCAACAAACAAATTGATAGCCATATGTGACTAGTAAAAATTTGAAGGAACAAAACCACTTCCACTTTTCAACGGCAAGTAAAATGTTCGTATGTCTTTTTTCATATTATTACTATGATGATAACGAATATCGTAGAAAGTGTGACATGGGATAATGGCAGTCCTAAGCATGAGGTCATTTGTATTATAATATAAAATTAATTTTTAAAAATAGAATGAAGCAAATGTAAGGAAGGCACTAAATTGTCTACCAGATGAATAATCAATTTTCACAATTAGTAACTTTTTAGCTTTCGTAATAAGTAAATGCAACATTAGCTCAACAATATTTTCATTTTTTATAATGAAAAACTAAAACTATTATAGAAAAGTCTAATAAAAGGAAAAATCAGAGCAACTCTATTTGAATCCTCTAAATCTTAAGCTTAAGTCTTTAACGTAATTAAAAAACCTGTTATATATTAAATTATTGACAAATGAATTAATAAATTATAAAAAAAGAGAAAAGGGGATGCAAAAGAGAAAAAAATAGGAAATCCTTTTAAGGGATTTGGAAAAAAATAAAAGTTGGGAATCGTTACTCTAAAAGATGAGGTTTGATTTACAAATAGACATGCCAAGCTAAAAATTCCATTTGATGGCAAATATGTAAATAATTTGTTTTGCAAAATTATTAGTTTTAATTTGAATCGGGAAATAAGAAAAAAAATTCTAGTTATTCAAAAATTAGCTATTTTGAAACGATTGGTTATGAGACTGTATTCCTTTTTCCAATTGATTTTTTGTTTAAATATTGAATTTATTATTAGAAAAACCACTTCTTTCCTCACTTTTCTATTATATACTACTTTCAAGTTTAAAAAAGTTCCTGTTTTTCCAACGGCTTTCTTAATCAAAATTGCATGCAAAATCCTCAAATTGTATGGTTAATCTTTTCAGAATTTATAATCTATACAAATTGTAATTATTAAACTTATTAATTTATTAAATATGAATCGACCATTTTTTAAATAATAAACATCTATAAAACGAAAATTACAGAGGTTATATTTCATTAATAAATTTCTTAT
>JAPMOQ010045887.1:1162526-1225114 GCA_026543055.1 Argiope trifasciata | reverse complement strand
GATCCGAAAGGCAATAAAATAAATAAATATTTGGCAAAATATAAGATCATTACATTTAAAGCTTACTTATTCAGTAAAGGTAAGCAAACATTTTACTTAATGGAATCAACATCTTCAATGAAAACACATTCACTCCTTAAAATAATACTAGGTGTTACCATCGCCGAATTTAGAAGTAAGTTTTTGTAAAGGGAAATCACAGATTTTGTTCAGGCTCAAAACTATTTTACATTTCTACCAAATTTCTCTAAGACTTTGAGTCTAAACACATCCAAATACCAAGGACAATATATTTTCAGAAGAGCCATATTTTACAATTTCCTTCTTTTGGCAGGATTTTAGATCTAACAAAATAAGAAGTTGAATAAAAGTGCGTGTTATGCTAAAAAAAAATTGGAAGCTGAATGGGGTCTATAAAATGCGGAACGATTTATTCTTCTTTCTGGAATACGTTTATTTGGTACCATCTTTTTTTCTTCTTTTGATTTGAGAGTGCTTTTGGAAAGATGCCACAAAAGGCTTAAGAGCAATCTCTTACGAACCGTAGGTGAAGGGAGATTAAGGACTTGGATGCTATACACATTTTCTTCTGCGGGGTTAAAGGAAGAAGCTTGAAAATAATTCAGAGTGAAGAAATGCTGTTCTTAACATTGCCTTTTCCTCAATTTGATTTTTAGATTACTTTGCTAAATCGAAAGAAGTTTGCTAAGAAGAAACAAAATGATGGTCTTATTTCCTTTCGTTCAATTTATGCGTCAATAAAATTCTTAAGAAGTTATTTCCTTGCATAAAATCAATATGGGGTTAAAACTGAATATTCTGTTTTCCCTCTATTGTGATGTCTAATTTCTTAAATTAATTTTATCGAATCTGCATATTAGATAAACGAGTTAGTTGGTAGATTCAAATTGTTACGAATCTGTAATTTACTTCCCAGCGCAGATAGTGTCACCATAAGAAAGAATGACTTACAGTACAGTGAAAGCTCTTTATTCGCGGGGTTGCATAAATATGCCGCGAATACAGAAACCGTGAATACGGAATGGTCATTTATACGGAATTATAGGAGATACGTTCCTAGGTGACAAAATTTATATATATATATATATATATATATATATATATATATATATATTCCACCAACTCCAACCACTGCCGTTTACGACGTGAGTGGTGTCAAGCTAGAGCTCATTGAAGGACGGTGTGGAGATCTGTTGTGTTATCTGATGAAAGCCGGTTCTGCCTTGGTCGCAGTGATAGCCGTTTGTTGGTTAGAAGGAGGCCAAGTGAACGCCTGCTATTGACCTGTCTGCGGCCTAGACACACAGGGCCTACTCCTGGAGTTATGGTTTGGGGAGCAATTTCGTATGACAGCAGGAGCACTCTCGTGGTTATCCCACGCACCCTGAGTGCAAATTTGTATGTCAGTCTAGTGATACAACCTGTTGTGCTGCTATTCATAAACAGCATTCAAGGGGGGGGGGTTCCAACAGGATAACGCTCGCCCTCATACTTTTATAACACAACATGCTCTACAGAGTGTCGACATGTTGCCTTGGCCTGCTAGATCACCAGATCATTCTCCAATCGAGCACGTATGGGACATCATTGGACGACAACTCCAGCGTCATCCACATTAAGCATTGATCGTTCCTGCATTGACCACCCAAGTGTAACAGACATGGAACTCCATCCCACAAACTGATATCCGACACCTGTACGACACAATGCATGCACGTTTGCATGCTTGCATTCAAAATTCTGGCGGTTACACCGGTTACTAATGTACCAACATTTCACGTTTGAAATGGCTCTTCTCGCCAATGGCTCTACCTGTGATCTTGAAACTTTAATCAATTAAATATGCTACCTAGACAAATGTATTCCTAAAATGTTATTACTCAAATGTCAAGTAATTTTTTCTTGGTGTTGGGATTTTTTTTTCCATCAGTGTATTAAAATCTTTTTATTATTATGTATGTACTCTTTAGATCCACGAATAAAGAAATGTTTTGCCGAGAAAATAGGAATTGGGTCGTATTTTTTTAATCCGCGAATAGTGAAAACGCGAATGAAGGAAGCGCGAATAAGGAGCTTTTACTGTAATCCGTATCGAATGCTGCTGGATGTTGTGTCAGTGATTTCTGAGCCTGGTGACAAACTTGACGACGAAGAAGTGAAATTCGTAACAATGTTGTTTAGATAAGAAATTGTATTTCAGATAAGATAGTGCAAGTAGTATTTCCCTCATTAAGTATATTTCCAAGGAGGGGCCATACACTTACACGAATGATAGTCTCATTGACCCCTAAGAATCGTTATGATTCTTACAGGATGACTATTTCATCTCTGCTTTCTCACCATATAAATATATATTTATGCTAGTAATGAGAAATTATAAATGTATTCATTATTAAAAGTAAGTTGAAATTACTTTCAATTTCCTGAAGTGTAATATAAAATTTTCATCAATTACAAAAAACTGAACTATCAGTTTCTAAAATTGCAATTTTGTACTAGCTTTCTAAATTCTAAGATGTCTAAAAATTCAAATTGAGTTTACTTCTTGGGCCATATTTTTCCTTCGCATTCTTTTCTTTTTCGAAATATATGTTTCCTAATGAAGTGGGGGGGGGGGTTTCAAATGTTGCATTTCGAACAATTCCAATTTTTCAAGAATATGTTGCGTATTTATTTCTGAATTGTAAAAATTACATATCCACTGAGTTTAGGTAGAATATTCTCATGTTTTACCAGGGAGCAAAAATTATTTTGTTAAGACGAATTTGCAAAAATGTAAATGTATTTCAGGGTAATCAGTCGAAGATTAAAACTCATGGTTAAATAAATCTTTATTGTGCTTGAATGATTTAATTATAAATGATGATGGCTATTATTGTCATTTGCAATACTCAATACGATTAGCAACTCATTATTATTATGTTGCTACTTTCTTTGGATCTTGCCTTTAGCATTAATTTTTCCTTAATAATTACTGGTTTGGATTATAAAGTAGGTATTTGCAAGAAAAGTTGCTCTTAAAATATTAATTATTTTATTTTTATTTACAAATGTCACAATACACTTATTGACTGACTTGATAGAACAATTTATTTATTTTCTTCAGCTTAGCAATATTTGTAAAAACAACAGAACCTTAAGTTTCCGTCCAAGATGAAAATGCACCTTGCACATACTATGAATCCGAATACATTACATAACACAAATCAATTCCATGTCCTGGCGTCAATAGCATTAAGTTATCTAACCAGTTGGATGGGAATAGAATGGAAGATAAAAAAAAAAGAAATAATTTTTTAAAGAAAGGAGGAGGCGACAAACCATCCAGGGATCTCCTGAGAAAATAACATCGCTGTCAAATCCTACTATACTGTATTCAATATTTGGTGAAGTAATAATTGGATGGAGGGGATAAGGACTCTTAAACAAATGCATATATACATTTTAGAACACTTTTTAACCTATTCGAAGGCCATGTGAAGTATACGTCCCACCAATTTTTTTCAATCTGACACAATTATGAAATTTGTCGTCAGTTGAGATGCATTTATCCAATCAGACAGAAGCATAGAAGTTTCAGTTCCTTATATCATACAAAATGGCATACCTTGATTTGTTATTTAGTTATTAAATTAATTAATTAATCAAATTAAATGCATCTAATAAGCTAAATGAATCCCTTTTAGGAATGAATATGGATTGAGACTAAAACCAGTCCCAATCCTAAAAATGTCTTAATGTACCATGACTAGAAAAAATGGACTTTTATAGGGTTAAAGTGAGAGAAAAGCATCTTAGGTTCTTAATGGCTATTCTTGTTTCTTATTCCCTTAAAATCTTTTTGGTTTTAAATTGACTTTTTAGTCTTATTGCAACTTGGGTTTTAGATTCAGTTTTAATCTACTAATTTAAATTTATTTTACGCTGAAAGTTATTTTTGTTTTAATTTATATAAACTAACGTTCTTTTTTAAAGCGGGATAAGGAATATATAAGAATGGCTGACTTTCTTTATTTTACAATTAGAAATGGATAATAATATTTAGGAATAATTTTAAACAATTCGCGAATTCCTTTTTTTCTGTAAAAGACTTATATAAATTATAGATTTAATGTAATTACTTAAACTGTATAATTGTTGAATGGAAAATTGAATTACCAAATCACAATTGAAGCGTTTGGTGTAAAAATGATTTGGCACCAACCTAGGGGGATTTGGAGTTACATGTATTATCTTGTGATAAAATAAAAACTTGTTCATTGGTTCCAAAAATATATAGCTCTAATCGATAGCTCTTGTTTTTATCAAGTGACGGAGCTGCTTGTCTCATTTGTTTGTTGCAATACAGAGGAAGCTCCTGGTGCTACTGCCATTTCTCCAAACCAATCAGGCCTTCGAAAACACCGAAACACACATCAGAAAAATAAAAAGATTTCAACTACAGTGTGCAATACTTTTACTGGTCTCAAAGAAAAGACAAAAGAAAAGTTTAGTGTGACTCAAGTTACTCATGGAGTGACTTTCTTCGTTGACCTATTAAAAAGTTTCTTTTTGAAAACTGCTTACATCACTTCAAATAGTAACAAAAGGTAAAAGTATATTATGAAGAAATAATTTATTTATGAAATTACTTCAGTTTATGAATTTTTATTTATGACAAATCCCAAATTAATACAGGAAGCATATTTTGCAGAGAGAGTGTTGGACCACTCTGTAACAAGGCAGTAAGAAGATTCATCATATTCCCAACCCCTCCCATTTAAATATAAAGATGTAAAAGAACTTTGTTGCAAATACGTCTCACAAAATGATATGCAGTTCTGCAATGGCTTACAACTCGAGCACGTAACAAATGAGCCTGACGTTACAGAAGGGGAGTGGGATGATTAACGGAAATATTAATTTTTGTTTTTGAATTTTATTTTTATTTTGTTAGTTTATTTTGTAATTTATTTTGTTAGTTTACTTTAAATAGTTAATAATATTATAGTAAACTGAATTTTTATCTTGAGATATTTTTAATAGAGCTAGATAGACTATATATTCGGTTGCAAGAAAGAGATAGCTACAACGTTCCAACACGTGCAACACGCCATCTGCAAAATATTTATTTTTGTGAAAATACTACTATAATATGTAAGAAAAATTAATAAGATTGATTAAAAGGAAAATTTTCTGACAGTTTGGAATTTAGAATTTTCAAACATTTTTTATTAGTATTATTTTTTTTAATGTTTACTGCAAAAATGAATAATTGTACCTATTTCCTTTTTTCATCAAACCCTTCAATCAGTTCTTTTCATGAATAATGAATCCATGGCTGAACTACCAAATTACAATTGGTTCCTTACTTGAATAATGAATCAAAAACCATCTTTCTCTCATTGATTGATAACTGAGCCTCAAAACACGTTGCAACAATCAATAAATGACTCTTGACGCTCTTCAAAGCCTATTGCACTTATCACGAAGGACACCAGAATTCTCCATTGAGATTCCAAAATATTTTATTCTGAATGAGCTCACTCAGCTACGAGCACATAAGAAGACAATTATATTCATAAGAACACAATAACCATAAAACAAGAATCGACAAATTATTTCGAGCGAAACATGTTTGATGACAATATGATGGTGTGTCAGCCTTTATCTAGTTTCAGCCACTATTTGGTGCTCTTTGACTCACTCTGTCACCCCATTGCTAGAGGATAATTTCCATCGATATATAGTGCTTTTGTTAATATTATTCTGCATCACCGCGCGATCATGAAATAAATAGAAACTGTACGTTAACTCTTTCAACAAGGAACACTGAAGTTCCAGAATATAATTTCGCTCAGAAGACCGATTGTATTGATCTTTATCGATACAAATGAACACAATAAATTTATTGTGTTCATTTGTACTTCAATTGATTGGGGTATTTCAGTCAGTATCATTGATAGAGGTCATATTTGTTGTGGTTGTATTCAATTATAAATGGGCAATATTATTTGTATATGAATTTGATTTTCATTAGCTAGGCTAATTTAGGCCTTTATAATTAATGTCAAATTATAACTTCAATACTATGTTTCTTTTTTATATTATCCATGTATTTATCAAACTTATTTAATTTATACTTGATTACAAAAAATGTACATATATGGAAAAAATGCATACGAGTTTGTAAAATTATTTTTGAAAAACTGAAATTAACTTTCTTGACATCTAAAAAATATATAAATGTGCAATTCTGAATTAAACAATATACCAGCGATACAAATCCCATTAGAGCAATTCTGAAATGAAAAAAGAGGTCTCTTTCAATCAATTTATTGTAGCGTAGATGAACCGCGTATTAACTAAAATCAACGACAACATTCTGCAATCTCGACTCGAAACTTTATTTAAACAAATAAACCTTACGTCTTTTTTTATCCACAAGCCGAAATAACTCGAATCGTCCAAATTTAGAAAGGTAAAGAAATTATAAGAAAATTCTAGAACAGACGAGCTATAACAGAAAGCAATCAATAACGTTTAATACTAACATTTTAGGGGATTTTAGGCCTGAAGTCAGATACGAACTTGCGCCGCTTTCTGTTCCTAACATTCATTTCTACAATTCATTCTATCAGTCTGCACTAAAATAGAACACGTTTCGGTGCAATATTTTTATAATGCAAAGAAATTATATTTTTTTGTTGAACTGTTCATAGGGCAGCAATCTTGATATTTATCGAAGCTTCGAGTTTAATTATAGTACCGCTACTGTGATATATCGGTCTTTTCAACAGATGTTTATCAAAAAGTATTTTGAAAAAGGTTTCCAAATACTTATATTTCGTCTGTAGAACAGTTATGTGAAGGTTTATAAATGCCATTTGCTTACACGATGCACGTAAGGTTAACGCCGTTATCGACAGTAAAAAATATTATTCAGGCAGAATCATTTTAATAATTTTCAAAATATGAGCCTTAGAAAGACTTTTTAAAAAAATTATTAAATTTGCATAAGATGTTTAAATAAACTGAAACTCAATTAGAAATCTCGAAATTGAAACGTACTTTTACCAAAATTTCATGAAGTCGACGAAATAAGACGCCTGTTATTTCAAACACTGAACCTCTGATATTAGAACTAATTACTTAAATTATAATATTAAAAGTGTAATTAAGATAAAGAATCAACAGTATAAAGTTTAATCTGAACTTCATTCAGAGCAAGAAACAGTTTCGAATTTTTTACTGTTCTGATTGCACTATCTTTTTTATTGAAAATGTGACTTTTCTATCAGTTTTTCTCTCTAATAGTTTTCATAGCGTCCTTGAAGCAGATGACATCTGAAATGGGTCGAAGCAGAATTTTTCTATCATGAATACATCCCAGACTTCCGTTAGCTGAGGGAATTGGATTCCAATATTTTCTTAAAGCCTTAAAAGTCTGTATTCTCAGGAAATTAGAAGTAGAAATGCACAGAAATAAAAGAAGTGACAGCCTTTTCTACTTTCTTTAATGTCTTAAAGAAAGTAGTGAAGATTTTTAAAAATCTTCTGCGAAGTAGATGAATATAGAAATCCCAATAGTAAATTCTAAGCACCAAGTGATTTGTAACTAACCAGCTAGGAATTTTTTTTAATAAAATGGGAAACTAATGAAAATGTACGGTGGCTCAAACAATTGGGAGTACACCTTTCGTTTACTTGATATATTGGAATTTAAAGATAAATAACACATTACAGAGAAGTTCAAATATGTTTTTATTTTTACACATAACAAACAGATTAATTTAAAGTAAAAGCAAAGAGCAACCCCCGAAAATTTCTAAACCGAAAAGTGTCAGTAGCATTTTAAATAAACATACACAGAATGGAAATTGAGATAGATAATACATCGCTTAGAAAGAAAAAACAAAGAATTAGTTGCAAGTATTTTGGCTTTTATAACGGCCTTTAAACATCGCAATACCGATTCGACCACTTTTTGCTTGCGTTTGAAAATATTTTACCCAAAATAGGTTTGGGAAAAACAAAACCCAAAATCGGCTTTTCTTCTAATTATGTGTTTTTAAACCACTATTTCGAATGTAGCCCACATATATTCAATAGTATTGATGTCAGAGTACTGAAGTGGTATGTGTGTGGTTGCTGTTTACAATGAAAAAGACATCACTTATTGGTGCTTCGCGAATTCTGTTTATGTCAGCCGTCCTACTGACTATCATTTCTGCATAATAAATTTTTTGCGACAAAAGTATGCATATGTTTATTTAAATTGCTTCTGAAAATTTTGAGTTTATTAAATTAATAACATAATTTTAGAATAGTTACTCAATGAAATAGTAAAAATAGTTAATCATAAATTGTTAATCAATGATCATTTTTATTTTGCTGTTTTCTTAAAATTTGTATTGCAGTTGTACAATTCAAAAATGATAAAACCAATTATAGTTATAGAAATTCTGTATCTACAAATTACCTGGAAAGAAGGTTGACAGGTCCTGTCCAGATGTCAAGTTTTGCGTTCAAGCATTTACCTTACAGATGAAGAATAGTTTAGGAATATGAACATTGCAATTGCATTTATGCAAAATATTCCAATGTAATTCACTCATTTGTTTTGACGTTGTACAATTCAAAAGTAATTTAATACATCGGTCACCCTTCCGAGTATTATTTCATAAAATGGGTCCAAAAAAGCACTTTCATTAAAACTTCCCCCTATACGTTTGTAGAAAATTGCTTAAATAAAGCTTTGGAATCCCAAATGGATTTCCGTCGTTTTAAAAGTGAAAGATGCTTCCATCTTGATGAAAATAGCATTCCCCTTTCTGAATTAATATTTTGAGTGAAACGAATTTGATTCAAAGGACACAGTTGAAAATATCTCGGAGCAGCTAAAAATTTGAGCACAACTAGCAATGAAATTCGGAAATACTATATGATTTAGAACTCTTGAAATAACGTATGAGCTAACATAAGAGTACCTTAAAAAGGAAAGCAAAATCTTAATTTATTTTTTATATAATGACTCATTTTCTCCATTCTTTTCAGTGGAAATAATAAGTAGCCAGTTTGCAATAGCAGAGCCATTTCTGCAAATACACTTTATAGAAGCATTTTGGGAATTTCTGTAACGACTTTCGTATTATTTTGCAGTTTATTTTAGTAATACAATTGCATACAGCATAAATCTTCAAAGATTCTGAACTTTTTCTGTTCTTGAAAGAGTGTCATTCTGATGAAAATCTTAATATCACGCACATAAACATGAGTGAAGAATTTTATATCTGAAAACACATTATTTTCTAGTTATTTATCAAATATCCAATTTTTTTAATGTTTCCTTTTTTAATTATAAAGTAGAAGATGCAATCTAAGGAAACATTTCTATCAAGTAAGAACTGTGAAATAATGTGCTACTAGACAAACATTGGCAAATGGCAGTTTAATAGCATGGAACACATACACATATATACATGTGTGTGTGTTTTATAGTATTTCTAAAATAAAAATGACCCTATAAAAAATCTGACATCCCTCTAAATTTGAAAACAAACATTTTTCTGTATATATAGGGGTAGAAGAGCTAATCATGAAATGAGAGAAAAACTTTCTTTCACGCCACTGATGCTGTATATTTTTTATGTATTTTTTTACTATCAACATTCGAAAAGTCGAAATATATTAATAATATTTTGTACTTCATTTTTTTATGCTTTTCAACTAAAATTAAATAAACAGTTGCAATATTTCCTGAAATAGTGTTATTCCATTTTCTGTAATACTGTATATAACTAGTAAATTGAATATTAAGTAAATCTAACAATGATCTGGCGAATTCTCAGTACAGGAAGAAATGGATATGAAATATAAGAAAGTTTAAAATATCGCTTAGAAGCCGGCATCCTGGCATAGAGGTAACGTGTCTTCCCCGCGATCTTGGCATCCTGGGCTCGAGTCCTCCTTCGGGTATGGTTATTCGTCATCTGTGCTCTTTCTCTGAATGTGCTCATCTGCAAAAAGAAATTGGGCAAGCGAAAGTGTGTCTCCTCTTCATATGAGCTAGAAGTACACCTTCTGCCCTGAGATTGTGGGTACTCAGGGCTTTTTACCTTCAGAAGCTACTGCTCCCCCTTTCCGTGTACACACGGACAGGACATCATCATCATGTCTTAGGAGGCGGAACATCCTGAAGGATGCGATTTACCAGAGTGGTTATGGAATATGAAGTGACCAGCTGTGTATCAATAAAAATAAAGTATTTGATCATTCTGATTATTGATGTGAATGATTATTCTTTTCTTCCTCAAACGCGAATGAATCCAATATTTATTTATCCCTTATTAAGAAATATTACTCAAACGTTTGGAAAAAACAGCATTTGTAAGTTCACTTTTTCTTTATTACACGTGATGCTTGTAATCCCCAAGAAAAAATGTTTAGAATTTATTTCCTTATTTTTAAAATAAAAAAAATGTTCCATTAGGAACATTTTTTAATACATTGGGTACATTCCATTTCTTTAAAACCAGTTTTTTTTAAATTTTATTTCCATCTAATAGTTTTCAAAAAGCTATATGTAATAATAGGATAAGAAAAAACAACTATTTATAGGATGATTAGAAATACCACGGAAAAACTGCAGATATGAAATCTAAATAACAAGTAAACTAAGATTTCAGCAGCATGAAGAATAGTGGAATGTTTTTCCTGTGCAGCAACTACGGTGTAATCGTAGCCAGAGAGTGGCTGTTTGAAATCCGATTCCACAAAAATTTCGCTTTCAGATTCGAAGATTATCCATTTTATTCCTAGTGAGAACTTTAAGTTTCGAAAAGGAAATTGTAGCTTTAAAAACTTTCACTAAATCAGTCTCTAAACAAGAAAGTCCTCCTGCATAACTCAGGATGTTTCAAGAATTATAGAACACATTTTAAAGTCGGTGAGACTTAAAGAAATATGTCCCTTTCAATGCTATGGATGGGACCACAAACGCAAAGAGAAAGCATTACAAGCTACCCTTTGTTAATGTAGTGAATTTTATTATAAAGATTTGCTGATTTTTTATCTGTTTCCCACACGATGGTATAGTCTGTTTAAATCTTAAAACCATGCTTTAAAATACTTATATATACAAATTTAATGTTGTTTCCTGTAATATTAAGGTCATCATTAAGAGATTCATCTCAGATGTTCTTTCATTATTACTTTTCAGTCCTGTAGCATAGTCCTCCGAAGCGATCGCTCTGTGATCTTTATTAGTGTCATAACAAAGTAACATTCAGATTAACCTGTCATGCTTAATATGCCAAATAACTGTTTCCTGAACTATATACAAGAGGGAGAGTACAAAAGAAGAGGTACATTTATTTTAATGATCGGAAACTGAAACATTCCTTATTATTAACATAACCACCCTTTACTTTAAAAACTGTTCTCAATGTTTTACTAATTTTTTTGACTCAGTCGAAAAACCAGTTTCCAGACTATATATGTGACCAATTTTTCACCTCATCAATGACTTCTTTATTGATTGCATACCTTTTTCTCCTTAAAGTTTTTTAAAAGTGTCCGAGCGTATGAAATCACTTGGAGTCAAGTCTGAAAGGTATTGCATAAATTCTTCACTTCGAATCCCAACTACTTTATTGTTTTGGCCGTCCGTTGGGCAGAAGTTTTCGGATAAACAGCTGCCACCATAGTTAGTTGATATTCGACGAATTATTTCCACAGTTGTAATACTTTCCACAAGCAAAAAGCAGGGCCGTGGTAATCTGGTTGGTACAGCGTCAGTTTCACAACCGAAAGGTCGCGGGCTCTGTCCTCGTCTTGCACAAAGACCGACGTGTAGGTTAATGGTAGTTGGGGCACGTTAAATAGGTCGTGACTGCAAAGTCTTCCAAGCTACCATAACAAATTATACCTCTGGGGTTAATGAATCAGGGATGAGGCGGTCTCTGACTTGGATCTAAATTTTGAATTCTGCTGATGGATGGATGAATGAGTTTGACCCTCCCCCTAAAATGAGTTGTGTCGTGTGTGTTCGAGCAAAGTAATACTTTCACCTTAACGGTGCTCTTTAACAACTAAAGGCGCACACCTCTGTCTTAATTCGAAAGAGCTCTGCTCATTCAGGCTTGGTATGACCAAGTAAAATTAGACTCACCACAGAAAGCAAACCTACGCTCTCATTTCTCTCTTGTTGCGGATCGAAAATAGAGCTGCAATGTTTAACAATATACTACTGTCCAACGACTAACGTGGAAATAAGTAAACACACTGCGTAGAAATGTTGCCATTAATTGATTTAGGGCTGGATACTAGAAGTGTTATTAAAAGATGGAAATAGAAACTGCAAGAGTCTCTTTTTATTTTTGATCCTCCATCGCACTATTTGATAAAGTCAAATATTCTATATAATTACATGCCCCATTTTATACTACATTTAAAAGATAACAATGAGAAAGTAACCTAGATATGTAAATAATCCAATTCACTTAACTATGCTGTATATATTATATGCCTTATTTAATATTACATTTAAAAAATAAAAAATATAAAGTAATTTAATTATGTAAATAATCAACATCATCAAGATAAATTGTAGTAGGAAAAAGTCCTAAAAGTTTGTCCTTTGATTTTAAAATCCATTTTTCAAACTGATCCAAATATAATTTTTTCTTACTTATTAGCAATATATACGCAATTATAACACATAACAAATAGGAATAAAAATTCAAATAGCCAGATCCAATCTACATACGCCTTCCGAGGGACAGGTTCCATTTAATTTGATCAAAACATCCTGTAGGAGTGGTAAGCAATTTTATTTTTCTTAACTCTCTCCTCTAAGGGCATGTCACAACAGCTGCTGCATCTTAAATTAGAAAATGATTAATTCCGGGATGATAAGTGGATGTTTTCAAAAATAATTATTTTCTAAAAGGATGAATCGAAATATCTGAAAGAATCATACATTGTATGAATGTAGACAAGCGTAATCAAAGCGTTACTCTTATATATAAACCAATAACCTCTTGAGTTTAAACAGCATTTAGGAATTGAAAAATCACCTATGCAACAAGTGGGAATCTACGGCATTTCTTTTAAATCCCTATAAATAGTCTTAATTCATTTCTGCTTATTTATGGTACATCTTTATCAATATTCTTGATAATTATCCAGGCATAAATCAAATATAATAAAACTTTTATTACTGTTCCTATACTTGAGTTATGATTCCTTTTATGATTGAAGCCTAGTGGTAACGTGTCATAAAACGTTCGTCCTTAATATCTTTGTTATTGGAAAAAGTGGCAGACGTTTCCGTAAAGAAGATATACTATTACATTTACTGTCCTTGGTTGGGTTGTAATAATAATTATTAAATGTTCTGGTAGTAAATAACAGAAATGAATACCTTAACGAGACAAAAGACTCAATGAAGGGGTTTATGTGAATCAATAATTAAGTAGAATTCGCCAAGGAAGATGTGAGAAGTTAATAAAGAGTAATACAGCCGATAATTTTGCTCTCGAAGTCGCTGTCTAGACTGTGAGTGGAACTTCAGTTCAGTGATAAGCAATTTTAGAATTAATATTTGTCTTAAAAATATGCATAAAATATTATCTGAAGCTTCTCTCTGACCACACCTGTAAGAACGTTTACAAAATTTGTATTTGTTTGTAATTTTTTGGGTTTTCATTTCTCTCTTTTTATGATTTAGCACCTTCCCATTAGTATATAAAATACATAATGATTACAATAGATAATAATGAAAGAAATATGAATCTGTTGTGCAAAAAATGGTGGTGTGTTTACATTTGACGTTTCATTCGTCTTTCTTATTTTACTTTTAAAACCATCTATGTTAAACGGCGCTAATGCCCACCAAAATGATTAAATTTTTTCTGAAAGAGTTCCGATATAAATTGCATTAACAATGAACGATAATAGACTATTTTTATTTGTTTTCTCAAACTCTTCAAAAAACACCACTTTCTCCATATTAAATTGTCGAACTTTGAGTCAGTCAGTGAAATTTTTGCACATAATTTGAACAAACAATTCCAGTATACGAATGTATTTAGCACACATAGCGACAAACATAAATCTAGCATAAAATGCGAATATGTATTTTGGAGGCGTTTTTTAAACATCGATTAAAACCAAAATTTATCAAGTGAATATTATGGTGTGAAATCCACAAGCATTGATTTAAGTTATTATAAATATGAGTTACTACGCTTACATGCAGACTTAAGTACAAATAGACAGACAGTAAATTCTATTGATAAGTGTGATTGAAAAATTTGACAAAAGTTTACATTTTCCTTTCAAGAGAGGTGCATATAATGTTATCCTCCCAATTCCTTACATTTTGTAGTTATCAATCTCACATGAACTCGAACAACAAGACAGATATACTTCTAATTTAACTTTCAATTAAAATTTGATGGAAATCTCCGAATTCAACGGCTTTATACACCAAAATTATTATGCTTAGTTAAATCGTCTTTGTCGTCTTTTTCAAAGATCGATAGACGGATTGATATAATGAAAATGTGTGTGTATTTTTAATTCTAGGACATTTGAAACGTAATGATTCCTCGAAATTTCGAATTCTCTTTATTCGTGAAAAAGTAAAAAAATGTGAAGTATTATTTATAATATATATTTAAAATTATTTTTAAAAATAATCAAACTTTGAAAGTATTCAAATGGCAGCACCTGCTTTATTTAACTCTAGAAATGTGTTCTCAGTAGCTAAATACAAGGCACATAATGGGTCTTGGAGAACGATAATTATCAGTCCTATACTTGAAGTTCAACAAATTCCTTTTGGTATGTAAGTGCTTTGGTTCTAGACACCATCTGCTACATATAAAGTGTCAACGTGGTCGAAATATATCAAACAGAAAATAGGTGGCACGCTATAAAATGTTTTGAATTCTGTCTCTTCTCTGTTATTATTGGTTGTTTCCTCCCTTCTTCTTAGTATATCTAACGTTGTTGATGTGAATAGTGCGGGTTCCGATCCACCTCCTTTATTTTTAATTTGAAAGACATTCTTCCAAAAAAAGTTTTATCACCTTTTGGAAATTTTATCATTGTGAGCGTAACTATTAAGATTTAAATGTTGATTTTTGAATGAATATCGAAAACAACTTTAACAAAGTTTTATTCCGTATATGTGAATATGATAGTTACGATATCGTACATTAAGCTTTTTTGATAATCACCCGGCACATAAATTTTAATCGAGCATTCTTGATATTTCTTTTTATTTTCGATGATATTTTATTTATGCAATTCTGGCAGGTTCTTAAATTAATCGTTACATAATTTCCTTTAACTGAATTTCTGAATTATGCTGATGCATTCGTTCTCCAAATTCAAGACCACTTAAAACTTGAGGTAAGCCTTCTTTTCTAAGTACCCTTAAGACTGCATTGTTCTCTCATTCTTATTTTCTGAAGTTATCTGCTGAGAACCGAAATCCATTGTAATAATAGCCAATTAAGGATGTGCTATAAAGCTGTCAATTTTTAAGTGTATTTCTTATTTGAGGAATCAATTCTCTTATGGATTTGGTTTCATTTAAATGTCATTATGATGTGAAATAATAATAGTAAAAATGGTTTGAATATTTAGCAATTATTTTTGACGGTTTTGAAAAAGAAATGAATTATAATATACAGATAACGAGATTTTAGAAACATGCAAGGTTTGTAATAAAAAAATCGCCTTTAATTATAAATGCTAAGCAAATACTGGCATAAGCATAAAAGCATATTTTTAATAAATTAAAAGCATGGTTTCCTATATTTAATGAAAACATATAATGTGTAAAAAATAGCTTTCTTGCATAAAAAATAGTCTTCCAGTACAGAGATTATATATGAAAAATATCTCGTGCAAAAGAAGTAGTCTTCTTATACAGAAGAAGTTACGTACGAAAAATAGTATTCCAATATAAAAGATAATGTATGAAAAATACACTACCAATATAGAAATAATACAAAAAATATAGCTTTATATAAAATTTTATCTTCCAATATAAAATGTATATAAAATAGTCTTTCAATATAAAAATTATAAATAAAAAATAGTCTTCTTGAGATTTAGAAATAAAGAAAGAAAATTTAATATTTTAAGAAAAAGTACTTTAATCAAATCTATTGGGTTTTCAAGGAAATAAATGCAGTTTCTAAAATGATATGATATCAATTACCTGGAATTAAATACATTTCATGGTGATATTTCTACGCTCAGTGGTGGCGGGGTGGTCGGCTATTTACAAGAAGAAGAAGGGAATATCATTAATATTTTCAAGTATATGTTTCTGTTCCAAATAGCCTTATAAAATGTAATGAATAATCATAACTGATATTTTTGCTTCATTTTCTGAAAATATTTTTCTTTACTGAGTCACTTTTCTTAAAATATATTAAGGAGCAAGATTAGAAATAATGAATGAGTGAATTCATTCCTTGAAAAAGATTCTATGTCTTGTAATGACTTGATTCCATTTAAAGCATCAAAATATACTAAATACGCCTCTAAATTTTGATTTACGAAGCTAAATGTAAAATTTGATTTCAATTGCAATACATTTTAATGTTAACTTGTGAATTAATTTTTGTATATTAAAACTGATATTATTAATGGGCAACATCAGAAAAAAGTTCTTGTGATGTATTTCGTTACTTATTCCATTAAATGAATTATTTTCTTCCCGTTCCATTTCATCTCTTCTTAAGTTTCTTCATTAAAGAAAAGGAATATTTATTACTTTCTCATATACGAAATGTAACATAAACGCTTTGGATTGATGTTTTGGTGAGACGACATTCGGAGATTTCTTGGCAAAAAAATTTTAAATGAAAGAAACAACTTTTCTACTATTTTTAAAATACATTTTTAACAAATGCTCTTAGGTAAAGCAATAGTAATATGTGCAGAAAAATATGTATTTAATATCGTTGCAATGTGCAGAATCGTATTCATAGTAGCTATAACATTAAGATGTAAGATGTTACTAAAGAATATACATTTTTTCAAGATTCGAGGAATTTTAGCAAAAGATTTTATATATTTGATAAAGTACTTCTTGGAATTTTAACTGACGTTAAATTGAATTTTGCGAACATTTCCAAATATTAGTGTAAAAAAAAAGAATAAATTACGTATTACAATGTGTAAAAGAATAGCGAATAAATTCTTTGTTTATCCCAAATTGATGAAAAATATCGCATTTCAAGAAAAAAAAAACTATATTAAATTAAATGGAAATTAATTAAGCACTATTCAGATTTAAAGTGTAATTTCCGTACGCTTTGAGCTGCGATGCGTGCTTTTTAAATTAAAATAAACAGTTATGACTGCTGCATTTATTTCTGATCGAAAACATTTTCCTTAAGCTTTTTCTCATTATTTTCTCTAAACCATGAAGTTTTATTTAGTCAAAAAGAGTTAAATTGTCTATCTTTCAGTCCATTTATATTTTTTGCATTTTATTTTATAATATAAATTTCAAATTCAGAAACGAAGAGGGAAAATATGTTATTTTAAAACAAAAAATGTATAGTGTAATCTTCAAAACCTCAAAAAGCCTTTATTTTCACGTTCGGAATATATTTTATTATTATTATCTTTTTTTAACGTTAAAGTATCTTCGGAAGAACATCATAATCGCTATTTAATTAAATGAAATCAGGGATTTAAATTGTCCAATACTGCAAACGATTATTCACTGGATATTGAAAATAATAAGGTAAAAATTCATTGGAAAGAGATATTCTGTATTTTTAATGTTTTTCCCGGTTAGATTTGCAAAATAATTCCGAAATTGAAAAGAGTGCTATATTTTTCGAAACACAAAAAAATCAGAAAGAATAAAATTAATTTTTTTATTATCTAATTCTAAACTCTGTGAAATATGTTACACGAGGAGATTGATTTTTCCAATATAAACTTGAAAAGAGGTTTAGAACTAAACGTTATTAATATGATTTTAAATTTCTTTCATAACATTTTGCATAATTAAACGATAAGAAGCAATTTTGATTTTGCTAGATAAAGGCAGTCCCAAAATTAAAGCAGGATTTGAATCTGCCAACATTCATTCAGAAAAGTTTGCGTAATTATATTTTTAAGACTGTTTGAGAGCTCATAGTTACATAATTAGTTAGATACATATACATAGTTACATAATATACATAATATATATAATACACATAAATATACATTAATATACATAATTAATATACATAGTTACATAAGATTAATAAAAACAGAAACTTTTTCAACAGAAGAAAATATTTTTATAGTTAAATAATTTTTCAGAAATAATAAAAGTCTTAAAGTAACAGCTCGAAAATTTGAAAACTGGACACTTAGATCAACCCTTAGACATCATTGAATTTCTTTTTATGCGGCTATTTGAACTGAATTTATATGCCAACAAGCCCACAAGCATGCGTACAGTGAACATCAACAAAATTCGACCACATTTATGGAAAATAGTCACGATGTCGACAAAAGAGAGCGTATGGATCAGCAAAACAGAGGAAGCTATTTGTCCTAAGTGTCATTCCTTATGTAATCATATCCTACATACTTTACGTGTCAATAAAAATATAATACAATAAAAATATAACAATTTAAAGGAAAAAATGTTTTTATTTAATGTAAATTCTTGCGTATAATACTTTATTCTATCATTAACCCTCCATTTTTTTATCAAAACAGCCACCCGTCAAATATTTTTAGACTCATTTCACTGTGCGAATGGTGGTAAATTCAAATCTTGTGGTATATTGCCTGCCATTCCCTTCAAACTCATAGTTTTAATGACCTCATTCTCTATCACTCAAATCTGATTCTGGATCAAGCTTTATTTATATATTATCAAGCATATTATTAAACCAATACGAAATTAGGAGCGAGTTTTCTGTAATAATTCCGTTACATTAAATTTCAGTTTACACTTATTTTAAATGCAAATTAAAATTATTTTCTGTGTAAAATCTAAATGAAATTCATCTACTAGCCTTTTCACTTTTGATGTCTTTAGAACTTTCATTCAATCCATATACAGGTATATATTAAATAGGCTTCAATATAGCATATACTTAAACATAATCAATATATAGACGTATTTTTAAAAATCAATTAAAAATTTCAAAACGATATAGATGATAACAATGATAACATTCTATTAAGTTAAAACCCTGATTTTTGGAGTAAATTTCAACATATATAAATATTTATAAATTTTATTTTTATTTTTTCAAAGCACTTTGCTTTCACGGATATAAAAGTCTTAATCAATTTTTAATCTATAATATATTTAAAATCTTATTTAAATTAAATAATAGTTAAAACAATGTTTCGAAAACATATTTTCAATTATTTAACAGCAGCATTTTTTTTGGTTCAATTATTTCTGACGTTTTAATATCAAATTCTATTGTTTCATATTCTTCAATAATGGGAATTTATTCTATACACAATGAATTATTTCATTCTATGGAATTCTATAGAATGGGATTTTAATATGCATTGTTTTGCTTTGAGTGAATGATAAAGTTTTAAGTAATTGAATAATTCATTGTTATCGAATTTAACAAGCATAAAAGCATATTCATTACACTTTAAAAAGGGGGAGAAAAATGTATTCAAAATTTCATCTTTTCTGACATCGAAGAAATAAACTTTAATTCTGCATTTTTGATGAAAATTTTATTTTAAATAAGCATATTTTAACAATTACTTATCTTACAATTATTTCTAAATATATATGTTTCGAGTTATGCATCATTTCGATTACGCGTTATTGTTTTTATTAATGCTGCAAAGATGTTCAAGTCAAAACAAAATATCTATCTTAAATCCATTTCGCAGTGAGGGAGAAAAAATATTTTTAAAAGCTTCGTATATCTTTCATTATTTTGCTTTTATTTTTAAATAAATGTCAAAGAACGTTATTTTTTTTTTCAACAAAACATCATTAATATTTCATTATTTTAAGAAATAAAACCTGTTAAACAACATTAAGTGAGAGTCCTTAGGTCTATATTAAGACTAAATAACTATAATAGAACCTTTCTTGAAATCATAAATAATAAAATTTAGGAATGCTGCAAGTTTAGAATAAAAATGTTGAGTTTAGGCATCGCAAAGCGTATTAGCACTTACATAAATTCCATAAACTATTCTTTTTCGAAAATGCGCATGATTTTTTAAATTCTTAGATACATGACTTATATTTTATATAAAATGCAGAGGAAAATCGCTAAAATATTAAAAAGATGTAAACAAACTAAGAATGTACGCGGAGAAAATATTTTAACTTAGAAGAATGTTTGAATATTTTAAACTAAAAAGACGTCTGCTTTAAGTGTAAACATAATTTAACTACTCTGAGATATTTTCACAGAATATTATAGAGATTCCTATAAAAGCAAATATGGATTGCCTTAACTATTTTTCAAAATATTTTGTTTATATAGTAATCGAATTTCTTACATCCCTTGATTGTGAAAACTATTTAAATGCACTCACACATATGTGTTCAATAACTTTCATAATTTTGCATTGCATTCTTAGTATACGATTTCAGGACCAATCATAATGTGAATAAAAACGTAGAAGTGTTAAGTCAAAAAATCTAAAAACTGTAAAAGCTTTAAAAAACATGAAATATGTTAGTTCTTTTGAGACTTTTTCATCCAATTTTTTGTTTCATTTGATATTAATGATTACCTCTAAAAAGAGAGCGAAACTAAGTTAAATATTTTATATTTTAATTTTGCTTTAATAAAGTTTAATTTAATAAAGCATTTCTTTTCGGCAATGTAATGTCTTACCAATTCCTTTAACAATCCATACAATACCTCATTTGTTTCTGGATCAAGGGGGTTATTGTATCTAATTGTAGCTTCTTGGAATGGTTAAATTTTAGTTTGTTAATGAGAAAAAAGATAATTTGACACACGCATGAAGCGTTAATTAATGAATTAATCCAATTTATTTTAGAACTTTTAACCTGTTAAGTGTGCCGTATACTTAATGGGGGCAATGGGGTTACTTATAATGGGGGCAAGTTTGTCAGTGTCATATATTGCTACATTTGCAAATGCATCTATCCGTATTGATTTGCATCTCATGAAACAATGCCTAAATAGGAAACATAACATTTTTTACACAGTTGCTTTCGGCATTAATATGATATGAATTTTTTTATCCCTGGAATATTAGCACGTCTGACAACAAAAAATTCTAGAAAACTTTAGGTAAATTCTTCTATTTTTGTTATTGTTGTGTAAAATTAATAAGGATGCAAGCAATTCCTGAAATAAATTTAATAAATAAAGAACAGCAGAAAAATAAAACCAATAAAAAGCCCTAAAAACAGTTATACTCAACAGACATCTTCGTTAACTGAAAAAATAAACCAAAGCTCAGAAAACAAATAAAACATTAAAGGAAAAGAAGAAAAAACGCTTTCTTTAAAAATAAGAAAAAACAGTAATAAAAACGAAGTCTGAAGTAACAAAGAAATAGAAAAAAATTCTCTAACACATAAAACATCGCATATTTACTAGAAGCTTAGACAAACTATTGTATGTTGGTGTAAACTTAAGAATCAATTATTTTAATTGTGTTAAAAAAAATTGATGATTCAATGTGAGGAATATATACTTATTTATACTAATAGTACAGTTTGTTGCGTAGTAATTATTTTATTTTATTAAAGTAACGTTCATTATATATCAAATTTTTAAAAAAAAGCATATCAAGTTCCATACACATTCAATCGATCAATGTGGGGAACTAGATGTAAAGTTTCAGCTTAATTATATCAACTACAACTGGAAGCTACAAGAGGAATATTTTGGAGGAGCCCTGTTCAGATGACAAATCTTATTACTGTGCTTGCACACTCATCTCCAAACATCCGCACAATTGAAGTACGGCTTCAAATTCAGCTAGAACAGACCCGAATGCATGAGACATGCCTTCAGTAGATACGTGTATCTAAAACTCTCCAGCTTAGCGGCCGGATCTTTGGCTACCCGAGTGCCAATTTGGTCATCCCAGCCATTCTTGAAGTGAGAAAGATTGAGAATTGGAGAAGGTGCAATCGTGCTCAACATAATTTGTATAGTTATCCAAATAAACTGGAAAGTAATTTAGAGCTGCCAATAAAAGTTCTTAACATTTACTTGCGGATTTTATTTTAATCAGCTATAGTTAATATCTTAAAGTTATATTTATAGTTAATATTTAGGCTTAACTACAGTTAATAATTTGCTAAGCTATTAGCAGGTAAAAGAAAATCCATACAAGCAATCCAATCCATGTTACATACCTTTTATAAAATTTACTGTACTAATAATGCACTTACGTTTATATATTAATAAAGTTTTATTCATTAAATGTTAATATGTTTTTATTCAATAAATATTAATATTGTTTCTAAACACGTTCTTTTACGTTATAAGCAGATAGTGTTGCATATCTTTTATAAAAAAATGATAAGGTTTCTTTAATAATAATAATGAACTTACGTTTAAATATTAATTATGTTTTATTAATTAAATATTAATCAGGTATTATTTATTAAAAATTACTTATTTACTAAAATAAATTTTTACAAGAAATCTCTATTGCGTTTTTAGCAGATGGTGTTACATATTTTTTTTTTATAACATTTACTAATACTGTCTTTTTTCTTTAATAATAATAATGTATTTACGTTTAAATATAATAAAACTTTATTCATTAAGTATTAATAATGTTTTATTCACAATACATTAATAATGTAATTATTCATTAAAGTTTAAATAGTTTCTTACACACAATAAATATTGAATGGAGAAATATATTACAATTAATATTCACTGATAATTCTTTTATTTGACGGATTATTTCATTTAAATATAGATTAAATAAATTTCTATAGAAAATAATAATTTTCTCGTTAGATTAGTATCTATTATTTTTATATTCAAAATTTCGCGTTGAATATTTCAAAATGAATTTTTTTCTCATTTTATGCTAACATTATTATTTACTAGCCGCCTTTGGCGACCAGCTGGTTCGCCATGAGTAATGATTTCTAAAATTTTAAATTAAGTCACATATTCATTAGCCTTGAACTAATTCCGGGCATTGATTGGCCTGAAATTAATGTTTTTTTTCGTGATGTTGCCAAAATATTAAATATGTTTTTTTAAAGGAAGCGAAAAAGGAAAAAAAAATATTGAATAAATGATTTAGATGTTGCAAACGATTATAAAAACCTTGGCTTTGCATTTTTGTTTTTTAGAAACTATCACAATTTATAATGGAAAAAAAATAGAATTAATGATACAGATATTGCAAATGATTACAGAAATATGCCATTAAGTCGTTATTTCAATGCATATCCTGTCTAAAATCAATCAGGTTTACCATAAATAAAGATTTGTTAAATAAATGATTTAGATATTGCAAACGATTGTAGAATCCTTTGCTTTGCATTTACTTTTTTAGAAACTATCACATTTTATGTTTCTTTTATTTTATCCAATCACGTGCTAAAAGTATCATTTCTTTAGACTTGATTTACGATTAAATTTTTTATTATTATTTGAACTTCCGTCATTTTTTTCTTTTATTTTATCCAGTCACGTGTTCAAAAAAACATTGTCAAAATTTGTTTTAAAAAATTCGTTAAAAATAGAGGTTTATATTATAAATTAAAACACTGATATCATTAGAATGCTAATTTTTTTTATCTTTAAATTGATGTAAAAATCATGTTTGTGCGATCATATTTTCGGATGTTATACGAAAAAACGTCGAAATTTCGCTTAAATTTTAATTAATTCAAATTCTAATTAAAAATTCTCAAAAAGGCTCCGAGGTGCACATTCCCGACCTCCAAGGTATGTATGTACCAAATGTGGTAACTGTAGGTCCAACGGTCTGACCTGTAGAGCACCAACACACACACACACACATTGAGCTTTATTATAAGTATAGATTAAACTGAATAACATGCAAAAACCTATGCAACGTAAAATATGCAAATACTTTCACAATGGCAATCTGTTCATAGATGTTTCTATATTGCAACAGGCAATAATTTTCGCAAAACTATAAATGATTATCATATTGAAGTTAAGAAATAAGTATTTCAAAATTCAATTTTCCCTTATGTTCAACAACAATTCTAAGATTTTAGCAGATTAAGAACGGTTTATTCAATTTTATCTAGATTTAGTTTAAAGTAAGAGAACTTACGGAAAGGACTAAGATAACTTACGTATGTACCTAGTTGTACATTTACTGGAATAAGCTGTGCTTACATTAAGAGGTGATGAATAATTCTTAATATTTTATGTAGATTGGTTTCACAAATACAATCTATTTGCGGAAGAGACAAACTAATGCATGTAAGTCACACTACACTTTGTTCCACTACGCTAACTATATTTGTTTCACTGTACATCATGTTTAATGGAATAAAGTGGAAATTAATTTAGAATTGATTTTCGAAAATATTGGTTTGTTAAAGATTAAATCCATGTTATATCTCAAAATTGATACACTGAATATTCAAAAGGGAAAATAATGCACAAAAGAAATAACGTACAGTTCGTATGAATTATTTGTTAAGACAATATAAAAAATGAATTTCTAATTCAAATAGACGGATTAGTTTTGTTTTTGTATTAAATTATGAAATTATTGTAGTATAAACACAAGTGAGTCTAAGTAACCCAACTATTTAGAAACTTAATAACATAAACTATTTCACAGACTGAAAATTAAAAAATATTACATAACTTTTCTTTTTTATATTTATCCTACCACTCAGCTTTTATTTTTTTTATATATTTTATGCTTATTTTATCATTTTTCATTTTTTATATTATTGCTTTTCCCTTGATTAAAATTACCAGATACAGTTTGAATTTGAATCTTAAGTTTTGTGATTGAAATATCGATATCTATCATGAAGTATTTCAAAAGATTAAAAACAGAAAATTGATTGCAACTCCTCAGAACTATTTATTTTTTAAATAGTTCTGAGGAGTTCAGAAGCGCAGGAGTTTCGTTTTGATAGCATCGTCAAAACGAAAATAACAGACATCCGCTGAGTGGATGTATGTTATCATAACAGCAGAAATTTGAAGTTCAGCAAAATATCAAAGTTAAAGAAATAAACTACTTTAATATATATATATATATATATATATATATATATTGTTTTTTATTAAAAAATATCTACCAATGTGTTTTTTTTTTCTCTTTTTCATGCTTAAAAAGAGTATTATAACAGTTTTAATCCGGTTCTCAGCTGGATTATTTGTAAATACCTAAAATTGTTTCATAGAATACATGAATAAAGAGTCAACCCTCTCTTTTATACGACTTGAACTCGGCGAAGACAACAAAAGATGTTGTAAGAATGGATTAATGATCCGAGAATTTCCAGTAATCCATTTTCGTACCGCTACACCATCATTCAGTAAATCAGGCGTGTGCGTTTCATAATTTTAAAAAGGAGATGCCTCGGGATATTTGAAACTCATTCCTTATTCAGCAACGAGCTCTATTGATTAGAATGTGAGATGGTTTCATGTTTATCACTTCACGAAATGAGAATTGCAGGGACATCGTTTGCATTTTTCATCTTTTCGCGTGACAGCTTTGGGGTGTTTCCTTTCGATTCCCAGTGCTGAATTAGAAGGAGTGAACAATCATTGAAATCTTTGATGTTGGTTTTAAAGTTTTAATTTTTTTAATTTTTGAAACTGTATTGTTCAGGAATTATCAATAAATAACATTATACAAAATTTTCATACTAGTGTGGTGATATCTTAATAAGACAGATAACATCTACGGGACATCTACTACGTCTCTAATGCAACATTGAATGAAGCAAACTTCTGGACGACTGCCTTTTTCACGAATTTGAAATGAGTAATCTTATTTCGAAAATTATTGCAATCAACAAAGAAATAATATAAGGGAGAATATATTATAATATTATAAAGAAATCGAAAGTGAAATGATGACTCATCAACCCATTTTAAATCTCCTAAAGTCTGAAAAAAATTATTTAACACTATATCTGTGAATATTATAACTGAAAAATTATTTCAATTATACAGAAGAAATTATGGTTGATACCAAATGGTTTATGAATTGACACCGAATTTTGATTTTGTAGATTTTTTTTTTTATTTTAGTAGATTTCTGACTAATTTTGAATAAACTCCGATTGGAGGAAGTGACATTTTTTATGCTCTTGAATGTTTTAATGAAATCTAAGATATTTTAACTAAAAATTTTAAAATCGAAAATTCTTCTTCCTTGATACATACTACAATGTTTCCATTATAATATGTATAACCTTATTTCTATTATTTTAAACTATTTAATAGAAAATCATGGTATATCACATTTAAATCTGAATATAAATATTTAAATACTTGCATCTATCAACGGTTTTTTCTTTTAATGGAATTTTTTGAACGAGATACTGATATTATAAAATATATACATTTAATAAAAAATTGTCACGTTTTTTCTAAAATCTAAATTTATTTTTTAATCTAAGTTTTATGTATCAAATAATGGCATTCGAATAAGAAAAATCGTAAATTGGCAATTAAAACTATGGAAACTGTTATTGCAAGTAGTTGAAAACAAAAAAAATGAGTAGTAGGAAATAATTCAATCGCAAATTAGAGCTAACTGGTATATTGCTTAAACTACTGAATGTATTATAAAATCTAATGAATATAATGTAGCTGGATTTTAAAATGCTATTGTAATATTTAAATTACTTATGCACTTTTTTTGAGAAACACACAGCTGTCCAAAGTGAGTTATAATATATTCAAAATGTTAAAGAATAAAATCTGTTTCTGTTTATGAAAGCGCTAATTAAACTGCAAACTAGTCTTGGAAAAATCTAACGATATTTTTCTGACTCTGCTTATCTGAGAATTCATAATTTTAATAAGAGTGAAAAATCCCAAATAGACTGTGTCATCTAAACATGGCATCATTTTATAGAAAGGCTGAAAATATACATTGCATGTTCAACCAAAAAAAACATAAATGAATTCTTACAAAAGATAAACAATATTCAATCTTTACATTAACGAAATAATAAACAGCCTTTTCAAGCAGCAATGAAATTCTTCCCTTATACTTTGATCTGGCATCTTTGAATTCAGCAATAAATTTTTATAAATGGAAATGGCATTCACTCTTTTGACAACAAATTCCTGACAGCCATTGAGAATAAAATCATTTATAAATGGATTCGCAAGAAATTACTTGAATATATATCATCGTTCACTCCATTTTAGACAAGAGATTTGAAATTATTTTAGACAGCTAAAAAATGAAGTCTAAGTTTAAAAACTTCAGGGTGTTTGCGTTTTCTTCTCAAATTCATCCATTTTGTAGCCTTATATTTGGATTCTGAAAGGTTGCTATAAATCATTTAAAACTATTTCCACTGCAACCTAAATAAAAATAGATGACGTACGTAGAAGAGTTTTTCTGCACATAATCTTTTGGAATGTACTTGCAACAATACAACAAAAGTCAAACAGAGGAAAAAGTATTCTAGTTTCTCAAGAATAGCTATGGAACAGTTTCACATATAGGGAAGCATTACACATAAACAAAGAAAAAAAACAATGATTGATTGTTTGTTACTTAATATTGTAAATCGTTTGAGGCTTGAAACTTTCTAAATCTTCCAATGTTTTCTTTTATCTCTCGATATATTTGAAAATATATTCGAGCTTAATTTGACTTTTTGCATGATTCTTCCTATCATTTATAGAATTTGTGGATCATTTAAAAAAAACCCAATGGCGAGCAAACACATTGCTGTTTCAACGAACATGCAATGGATATTAATGTCGTTTCATTTAGGATTGATAAACTTTCTCCGAAAGCTTTTAAATTAATGAACAATTTGAACAGTGCTGTATTATGCTCGTCATTGCAATGGATTGGATACTTCAACCACTGACGGATTTAATTTCCATTCATATGTTATAAATGATTGGTCGTTAAATAACACATTTATAAACATACAAGAAAGACAAAGTGGAAGATCACAGAAATGTTTGATACTTTTGGTGTTCTTCAAATATGTTAGTGTTAATAATATTATTAATTAATGTAATAACTATTAATAATTTTAGTATTGACTGACAATGTTAATAATTATTAATACTTTTTATAGATATAAATAATATTATTAATGTCTAATTTAAAAATTCGATATTTTTTATCTAATTTATTTGACTATCTGTGGAATTTATAACTGATATATAACAGACTAATTTCTCAAAATTTCTGGAATAAAAATAAATTTATGTAAATATTAAATGCAATAAACCACAATATAACATTTAGCAATCCATTTTTTCTTTGTCCATGAAATAGCTCCGCAATAATTTTAATTTCATTTTTTAGTATCCGTTATGGAAGCGTTAAGTTTTCATGTGAAATGAGACATCGGTAAAGTAGTTAGATCTGGGGAACTCTGTAAAGATATTTTTCCATCAAAAATTTGCAATGAAGGGTTCCTTTTTGAGATTTCACTCTAAAGTTTGAGGTAATAGGACCATCTCAAAAAGTCATAAGTTTATATTTAAAATCAAAATTCAAGAAAGCAACACAGAGATTTCTTTATTTAGTATTTCATGTGATAGAAATAATTTAAAATATGTATAAAATATTATTTATCATCAAAAGAGGAAAAATGACGATGTTGAATTGTTTTCTCTTATAATGTCTTAAATAATAAACGAGAGATATATCTGTGCACATTTCATCCTAATAAATTAAAAACATATATGTTTAAAAATGCTTTTTTTATTTTCTGAATAAACAAATCAGAAAAAAATCATATTTGTTTTTATATATCAGATGGATAAGGAAGAAAATATTAGATGGAAAGAGAGCCAAATGGTTAAAATGTGATAAAATGATTTAAAATGAAAATTTGATTTATGTCAAGTTTGCAATGAAATATGCTCATAGATATAGTGATCTGCGATATTTTCGCAAGAATATGAGGGCGAGGAATAAAAAAATTCCTCAACTTAAATAGATGAAATTTGGTATGTCATATTGTCACTATAATTAAAGTTTTGTATCAAATTTTATGTTCACTAGGATTGATAAAGGCGTTAAAAATACGTATTCGGTTTTCTGATTCGTATTTATGAACCACACCTCAATAATTTATCATTGGAGATTGCATACTAATAATCACTTTTTAAAATTATTGTTTGCTTTAAAATATTCATTTATTGTTGAGTATATTAGACAAACTGAAGTTGCTTTATTCCCTCTATTCATCCCTCTTCCTCCACAAAGTTGAACTTTTGGGAAGTTTTCAGATTCTTGGAGGAACCAAGAAAGGGGAGATTTAAAGCTTAAAAATAACAACAACGTTTATGCATTGGATTTAAGAACATCTTTTCATTCTGCTTTCTTTAGAACAATACGCCCTCTCGCGGCCACAACATAAGTTTAAAGTTTTATCCGATGAGGTAAACATTTTTCCATCATCCTTTAACTAAGTGTTTCAGTAACTACCTGATTCCGATTAATTAATTATTCAATAGATTTCTAGTTAAATGAACTAGTGACATCATCAAACAGAGCTGAAGTTTGAATTTTAGTCCTTTCATTACCTTAGGTATTGTCTTATTAGTAACAAAATCTCCATAATTCTTATTATAAGGAATCATGTTCTCAATTCCCTAACTATAATGAACAGTAATGGAAAACACACACATTTCACACTAAAATTTATGTTTTTGCTGTATTTTCAAAGCCGATTATATACTCTAATTACGACACAATATTAATTTTATTAGAGATGTATCAATGATGATGAAAAAAACTTTTTTCTATGGCAAGGGTTGAATTATTTTTTATAATTTATTTTTATTCTGAAGCAAACATAATATTTGAATATATATTAAAAATAATTAGATAAGTCAACAATAAATTTTTATTATAATTTCTTTAATTATGTAGAGACACTTTTTAACCTTGCCTAATTTAATTATGAATTAATCCTAACAGAAGGTCTCACCATGCTCTACTTAAGATGTTCTGTTTAGTCAAGATGAAGAAACTAAAGACTTTCATCGCGTTGTATCAACAAAAACTAGTATATGCTGCTCTAGAAACAAATTTCACCAATTTACTGGCATAAAGGAGAAAATAATGCTTGTCCTTCTTTGGGGAATACAAATTTAAAAATTGAAGAAATTGAAATCCATCCTTAAACATTTAAATAAATTTACCATATTCAGTCTAAGGAAAACTACATTGTTGAAACAAAATTGCAGTTAAAAGATTAAAAAATGAAGGGCAACGAATTTTTTTTATCTTGCCAAGCGTTATGGCGGGTGATTAACGTTTTTATCGCGCCAAGCGTTATGTCGACTTTTGCTACAGATAGAGGGCGCCCCAATGGCTTCGTCTGTTAGTTTAGAACTAGGGTCACCAATATGCTTTCTGAGGTTCGTACTCGCAATGTTGGGGTTCATAGCTGAGTGGCATAACCCCTAGACAGAAGTGTACACGTGGGTCTGGGTGTTGTTAAGTGGCTTATGAGCTCACCACCTTATATTTACGTGTGCGAGTTTGTGGTATAAAGTTTACCATAAAAATGACACACTTGCAGACAGTGAATTGCTTAAATTAAATCTGTGTTAAAAATTTCATTCCTACATCTCTTTGTTTTGGTATGATCGTATTAATTTGCACTGGAATAGCCGGAAAAAAGAAACGTTTCCCGATGAAATGGATTTAAAATTTGACAGAATTCTACAAAGATCATGCACGAAATTTCATCGTTCCAGCTCTCCTCCCAAAATGGGAACATTTCATAAAAAAAATTTAATTTTATTGTTTTAAAGGATAAATTTAAAAAATATATATTTCTGAAATAATAAATACGATTTTTAATGGGATTTAAAAAAAATATTACAAAGGCAATTAAAATACCTTTTTAATGAAGCTATTTGGAAATTACTACAAAAGTAATTAAATTTCGCCTAGTGTGCTTGACTAATCATAAATTTAATTTGCCATTTACATTCATATTATATTTTATTTAAGTATAATTTATTAACTCGGATCGTTTTTCAATTTTATGTTCTGCTCATATATTCATTAAGAATATTTTAAGAGAGTAAATTCGATTCGCGGATGATAAATCCTGAATCACTTCTGCTTGACTTGCGTGAATAATGAGTCAATACAGTCACAATCCCCTACCTCAAATCCTGTCGAAACATCAAAAGAGGTTTCAACGACCAACTAATGATCCGCGATATTTTTCATAATTCATTTCTGTTTAATTGCCTTCTCATCCAATAAACCAACTGTGCAGTTTTATAATTTGAGACAGGGATACATTTATAATGAATTTTGAATTCAATCACTGATTCATTTGCTGATGTAAGTCTGAAGTTGTTACTAATTTCTTGTTACTAAACAAGAAAGAGAAAGAATGGGCATATTGAATGGGTGATGATTAAAGAAGAGAATAATTATGTAAGTTTACATTAATTTGAGATATAATGTAATAATCGTTGCCTAATAATCTTTAATACTTCATTATTACTATTTAAGAGTTTTATTTTTAATAACTCTTAAATTCCTCATAATTAAATTTAGTTTCATTTGGTTATATTAGCATCCCTTTTCGAAACAACATTCAGGCTGTTTGGGTATGGATCCCATCATTTTAAATCCTGCTGAGATGCCGAAGGAGCCCTTGTCTCCAGTTTAGTTTAGTTTAGTTATTTCAACATCCCGTTGCAAAGCAACACTAGGGTTATTTTTGGACGGATCTTGTCAGTTTAAGCCACGGTCGGATGACACCTGATATGGCAACCCAACCTTTCCACACCACACCAACGGCAGGACGTTTGGCCTGACAGATTTAGCGTGCAAGAGACCCCCCTCACACGATGGTTCTTTGGTGGAATCGAGACTAGAACTGAAACCATCCGGTTCCGAAGCCGAAACCTTACCAGACCACCGCGGGCGCCCTTGTTTCCAGACTTCCATACAGCATCTGAGAAGAGGCTATTGCAAACGCCTATTGCAAAGCAATTATTCACGGAATTTAGATCTCAAATTTGGAATTTCCACTCTCAAAGAGAATTTACTATCGGGTCATCGAGGCTTTCCAAACCACAATGGTTGCTTTCGAGCTTTAATGAATCACAAAGTAAAAGATAAACATAGAGAACAAAACGAATTCAGGAATAAAAGTTATGCACAACTATGGTTACCTACCAACATGAAGATTCAGCTATTCCTTTTATCGGTATATCATTATCAAATGCAAATCATTACCTACATATCTTTGGAGTTCGTCTTTGATTTTTATTTTTTTGATATATATATATATATATATATATATATATATATATATATATATATACATATAACTGTTTGCTCTCTATTCCTGTTTTGTATTTACAATTGTACTTTCGAAAAAATGGCCTTCGTATGTGTTGAATAAAATTTTCTTAAAAAAGAATGTAATTTTCTTACTTGGCTGCTGAAAGTGACTAGTAAGGTAATAAAAAGTTTTTGTTTAATGTACTGCATTTACAAAGAATAATTATGATATGACAAGCTTTTGTTGTTTAAAGAGCGTTATGAATTTTCTGGGTTTACAATATAAATTGACCGATAAAAACCAACAGCCCTTATAGGAAGTTCTATTTAATTTATATTTCGATTAAGAATGGAAAGCATGGACATTATCAAAAAATAATTCCATCTAAACTGCTTCCCATAACTCTAAATACTACTTAGGCTCTGCAAAATACTTCTGAAGATAATAGAGAATAAGCCATAAATTATGATTTTACGTCACGCTCAACACGATACTGCAATCGGAGTCATAAAAATCTTCAACATAATTTCATTGGAGAAAGTAAGTTTCGTCTATCAGTAGCCATTTTTATATAAAATAATATCCGATAAAATTAGCTCTTTCGGATTAAAGGGAATTCTTTCTCTACCATCTGAGACATAATTGAAACCGTTAGAGATTTTGAATGATCCTATGAAATTAGTTTTTAGGATTTTGAGCATGATGAAATTTATTAATTAAATTGCATAAATAAATTAAATCAGAGCTTTAATGTTATAATTGTCTTCATATCATGAAATATGAAGGGTTTTGTTTAATTAAAAAAGTATATAAATATATTCTCAAACAAAGGTTAGAACAAAATTGGAAGTTGATACATGCATCTTTGCAAAGCAAAATCAATGTTAAGGAAAAATATTTATTAAATAGAGAATTAAATTTTTTACTACGTAATTATTGTCAAGAATTTGTAATATTATTTTCCGGCAGAGTGAGTTTTAACACTGAAAACATAAATTTACTGACATCCTCAAAGGATTCTGAATGGATCCAAGGCCAATATTTAAGAAACTTTTGGCATATTGGCGAGAGCTTTCTTGCCAACAAAATTAAGTTGATGCTTATAGAAGAATCACAACATTAATTCTCTTAGAATCGCTGGATGATCTTCAAAAAACATAAAATTTTGAACGAAAATGACATGCGATGTGTCTCTGCAAAAATGCGTCAATGTTATTAAAAAATCTTTATTGAATACAAAATTATAATTTTTAGTAAATTATTATTTTTATGATTTTGTTCAATTATTTTCATGTGATATGATTTTTAGCACTGAAAAGAGAAATTAACATATGCGTATCTTTAATTAACTGAATTATTTGTCTTACTAAAAATATTGAAAGATATTTTCATGAAAAAGTCATAACATTTTATAAATATCACGATAATGTATTTCTCATCGTAAAACATTTCAACAACATTTTCAAGTTTACATAATAGTCTAGACCCTTATCACTGGAAATATGCAGTGGCAATGGTTTTAATTAATGCGTCTTGCCCTGCCGGATTTATAATGGTTTCAACCATGCAAGAGAATATTTCTGAATAACAATCCAATACTAATGAGGATGTCAAAAACTATCTGGAAAATTCTAAAATATTTCCAAACCAGCTCTATCTCTGAGGTTCATTTATCGTTGGATAGAGTATTTTGTATGTTTGAGTTTTAAAAAATGTTTTGAATAAACAGCACATACCCGAAAGTGGACAGATACATGTTCATATAGATATTTTAGATTCCATATTTCATATTTTTATATTTTTCAACACTTATAATATTTGAAAATTGAGCCATGCGAAGTGTGTGATATTAAAAAATGAAGTAAAACATTTTATAGTTCAGGTCATTAGATTTGGGGTTTTCAGTTTTGACAGGAAAATACACCTTTCATTAGAGAGTTGAATTTCAAGATTTAAAATGTATTTTTAGTTAAATAAAAACATTATACCTCAGTAAATTCAAAACCTAATATTGAAAATTTTTGAAGCGCAGTTGTATATTATTGCTTTAACTTTAAACAGAATATAAACTTTTCAGTGTCTATATGATTAGTTGTTACTACAATAAAAAGATTCTTTCTATGAATTTTATCGCTGTAAAAGCAAGTTTTTTTTAAATGCATCATGATAGGCAGCTCGTTTTAAAAAATAATAATAAAAAACCCCAATACTTCACTATTTCTAACCTGAGTTTTGATTGTCGTTCATGCCATTAGACTCTGTTTTATCAATTAATAACTTAAAACTTTACATTTCGCAAATGTTGTCTTAAAGATTCATTAAATGTTCAGTATATTAAATGTTTTCATAAGATACGTACATGAAACGGATTTTGTTTATATGCAAATTTTATATCGAATTATACTGTTTAACAGGATTCAAATTAATCTAACTTATATTTGATAAGTTTTATTTAATTATCAGACGAACTAGATATGAAATGATTCAGATTTTTATTGTATTCATACCAATTTTCGATTTCTGAAACCTATTTTCTATCATCCCAAAATATTTTATGACCGCTAGACATTCTAATCAATGTGTTAAGTTAGCTACTAGAGTTTGGTTACTAAGGTATCTCAAAGATTATTCATAACAATTTCAAAATTTGAAGCTTAAAATGTTGGCTAAACAATCCACTACCTAAAAATATAAGATCATTTTTCACTTATTTATGATGTTTCAAAGCATCCAGAAGCTGATCGATCTTGCATGAATCAGGGCTCAGAAAGCATATTCATCAACGAAAAAAGTTTCGAATAATTCAACAATCGATAACTTGTGTACTTACTATACTCCATCTAATCTGTTATCATGCCAGAAGCTGTTTACAGAAAAATGAATATTCTGTGAAAAGTGTGTGGTCCACTTTCTGCAAATGTCTGTATTTTATTGATGAAAGAATAGAATGGCTTCCTTTGTTTACAATTTAGCTTATGCACAAGCAAATGGCTGTGTTCAGATGAATCAGAATACAATGACAGCTATGAAATACAGCCTTAACCTAGATAAATTAATATTCATAAAATTTGCTTAGATATAATGTTAAGGATAATCCGTCTAGTGGACATATAATGCAAGAAGAAAGGTAATGGATAGCGAATCTTTATTTCACAAGATTTATCCCAGGTAGTGACAGACAAAGTATGCCAATCTTAATATTATACTAGTAGATAGCAAATCCCTAGTTATATAAATAATGAGAGCAACTAGGATTCTCATAAACATCGGAGCTTGTTTAGTAATCAATACTCCACTGACAAATGACAATGATAGAATTCCCACTCAAGTGCCTGCTCTTATATAATCTCGATGAGTGGGTATAGCATTTAAAAAAGGATTTGGTATTACCGATTCTAATGTGAATATAGCCATAATCCTCACTTTTTCCAGAACCTCAATTTTTCAAAAACAAATGTCGCACTTGTCGCCACATTGTCAAATTCTCGCCGTGGAGCTCATTGCTTTATCAATTTTTCAGTATTAATCAAAAATATATCTAAATCTATCTTCCTTACTATAAGATTTATTTCTCAAGGGGAAAATAGAATAGATTTATAACATTAAGCACAATTCTGGGTAAATCGTCCAAAATACTACTCGTAAAATCAAGTTTGAAGCTGGTGCTTTTGATATCAGTTGGAAAAAATATCATACTGAAATTTTGCATTTTGATTTTATATGAATTAAATGTGAATGCTGAAAAATATCACTTGGATTTTTGTTGGAAATTATTATATTTAAAGATATTAATTTCTTAATGAAACTATTTTCTTTTATAACATCAATGATTATGAATGGAAAGTATCACGATGTGACAGTATTATTTATTTCTTCCGAAGCCACACAGTTTTTGGAACAAATTACTTCTTACAAAAAATCTTAATGCAAAGAAGACAGAGAAAAAGTTCAACCAAAAGGATATTCAAATTTACAAAACCTATTTGTTTATCATATTTTTACAGAGACCGGTAAAAACTGCATTAAAGGATATTACGTGCGCAATAAGGTTAAAACCATTCTTGCTATTTCATTTTAAGGGGGGAGTGGACGTAGTAATTAGTTTATATTATTTTCAAAATTCTTCGGTACTTGCTTATTTGATTTTTAACCCTCATAAATTCTGAATTCAGTTACTAAAATTTACTAAACTATATTTTTACTACTCGGGTATGTATATACTATTCAATGTATGATTTTTTGACATCTCTATATATGTTTCCAAATATATGGTTTTTGAAAATTTGAATTTTTACATTCTAAGTAGTTGTACATCTAGGGTTCTCATGAGTTATTTTCAGTTCCAGTGTTTTCGTTTTGAAATTGTTTAGATAAGGAAATATTATAAAAGAATGAAGATCAGTTTTTGATAACATATAAATATGCTTGAATTATTTATTGTACTGCAAAATTACTGAAAGTAATTGTTTACCCATTGTAATTTTATTACATACAATATAAAATTAAATTTGAAGTAATTTTCAAAGCATAAATTAACTACATTAAATTATTATTAACTACAACTTTTCTTTATTTATATTGTTAAAATCAATTCAAATTCTCTGAGGAATTTTGATACCAAATGGAAAGTGGATATAACTTAAAACATATTTTGATTCAAAATTTAAACATTAATTGAAATTAGTGTTTATTTTCTGCAAATAATTACACTAAAGGACTTATTTTATGGTAAATTCTCAATGGCATTGCCTTCATTAATTGGTATTTCTTTCTATTCTTATGTAATTACTCTATTCTTTTCAGTTTTCAAAGTTTACAAGAATATGTTTTAAATAAAGTATCAATTGAATATTTGATAAAATTTTAGAGTATACGGCAAGGAAGAAAACATTGCGATAACCTTTATTTTAAAAACCTAAAATATATATATTAATCCACACCTTTAAAGATATTTTAATTCTGGAAAATTTGTTGCAATTTGAAAATGAATTTTTTGAAAATTCAATCTAAATATCATGAAATACAAATACAATGTTAATTATTTCATTTTGTTTTCTGAAGGTTTCTTAAATTTTTATTCCTCCTTATAAATTAATGAACAAATTATAAGATCTTCCTTAGCATTTTCATATTTGAAAGAAAAAAAATGAAATATCATACATTTTAATTACTCAAAAAATCTGTAAATATGGAATGTCATTGGAAAATACTTCACTAGGATGGTGAAAATTTAGGTGAGACTAGAGTCGTGAAAATTTAATACTCAACTTTATAAGTGAAAATTTAGGACTTAACTATGGCCATGAAAATTTAAGAATTAACTATGGAAGTGGAAACTTAGGTCTTAACTGGGATGGGGAAAACTTAGAACTTAACTGAGAAGATGTGGTCTACGAGACCGTATTTTCTTTACACTCAAATTGAATTTTCCATTGAAAGTGCCAGGATGAAAATTATCCAATATATTCTGAAGATAGTTTAAATATGTTTTACGACTCATAATATGTTTTGATTTTTTTCAAAATATCTTATCATTGAAACTAGTAATTGTGTTTGAAATTCTTTTATGTCTATAAGAAATATGTTCCCCTGATATTTTTCTTGATATGTAAATATTTATGGGTTTGAAAACACATTTTCTTCAAAAACACGTGTAACTTTTTAGATCATATTTAATTTTCCAGTATACAATAGTATATAGAAAATAATGTAACAGAAATTTCAACAATTATAAGAGAAATAGAAAAAAGTACATTGGATAAAATTGTCCTATTTCTTTCTACGCAAAATCTTTTCGTAGCCTTTTATTCGGGGGCGGTGCACAGAAATTAATTAATAATGTAAAAATCAATCAAGATATTTCTCTTGACATATTGATTTATTTTAGAAATATAAAAAAAAAACTTTATCTCTTGAAAAATTAGTTACATTGGAAAATACATATTAGAATAATTCTTTCATCCAAAAAATAATCCTGTACAATTATTCTTACCATTAAAATCAATTTTTTCTTCAGTAAGGGATTATATTTCGAGGACCAATTTTAGAGCCATCTGCTAAGCCTTGTATAATACTGAAAACTTAAAAGGAAGGTGCGACCTCACAGACATCATTCAAAGAAATGATTGAAATATTTAAAAAAGCGTCAGCAGAAACAGTTAAAAAAAGGGCACGAGTAGTGAAGGTCACGAAACAAGAAGCTGTTGGATCAATCTATTCGATTGAACTAAAAATATAATAAAGGTTGCCAAATGTTCATTTTTAGCAGTCTGAGTGACCATCAGCTAGGAGTTAATATAATTTTTTTATTCTTGTTATAGTAGTAAAAGGAAAGATATATCGTTAAATATATTTTATAATGTTAAAGAAGAGAAGATGTTTAAAGGATTGTTCAACCTAATCTTCACCCATACGGCGCACCATGAAGAGGGATCTATAAGTATAGAAAACGCCGAATTTCGTAAATATATTTCAAGTAATACACTCTTCTTTTATTGAATAAAAGAAAAAATTCAAATAATTGGAGAAAATATTTTCAAAGTATATAGAATGAAATGGAGGAAATGCACATCTAAGAGTATTTGATTTCAAACCTTTATTCAGACTATAATTAATAAAAATTAAGTAAAATCCGGTGCTTTCCAGGTTCCTCAAGTATTTTTTTTTCAACTATAATTGTTTAATTCGAGAATCAATTTCTGGAGTTAAAATTTAATTAAAAAGGGATTAAATTGATTCGAGATTTAACAAATAACTTTTTAACTACACAAATTTAATTGCCATGCATCATTTCTTCTGAATTTAGGTCATGTTTAAAAGATAGGACATGCACTATTCTGAGCAATACATTTTAATTTTGTAAAAAAAATTTTAAACCGATCCATTGGTGGATTTTATAGGAGGATTTCCTTTCACTGATAAAAATTAAAAAAGAGAGACAATTAATTATCAACGTAATTTACATCTAGAAGGAAAAGGCATGTGACGAAGGATAGCTTATTATAAAGATAGATGATTTAATCAGTGATGCTTTATTAATAATATTACGACGTAGGATTTGAATCTATTAGGAATATTCAAGCACACAATATAGAAAACAGATACAAGTCTATTCAAATAGCACGTCTTCGTTACTGCCTATCACAATTCGTTGACCTAAATTACTTTTTGGGAAGAATCCTGACCATTAAGTTATTCAAGAGATTTATTTGAAATTTCATACAGCCAATCTTCCCGTTGAACTACTTGATCACGAAGCGCATATCAGTTTTTTTTGTTTGTTTCAAAACTACTAGTCTTTCCTTAGCATTTTATTTTTCTTTCTAAAAACCCTTTTCAATATAAAGAAAGATTGTCGAAGATTAAAGTATGAAAAGAAAAAAAACTCATATCAGAATGACTATTCAGTTTGTCTACCTAGATTTAAATTAGAAAGAAAACAATATTAACAGAGTGTTCCGGTTTTGAAGATATGTTCTTGCACAAAATTAGTTTTAAATCACATTTTTCATCACATAAATTTCTAGTAAATTCGAATCATTACATTCTAATTTTCGTTCTTAATATATTTTTTAATTCAAGGAAAACGGAGGAGTAGACAGGAATTGAAACGGAAATATTTCAATTTTGATGGTAATATTTTTTTTCAAATTGGGAAATGGAACAAAATATAAAAAATTAAAATTGCGATCGCAAATTTTAAGTTAAAAACAATAACGAAACTTCACTATCGGTTTCAATAACTAGTTAACAATAAATTTTTTAAAATATTAATTTATGTGGAATTTTCATCTAAACAATGTTTTTCTAAACAAAAAATGCTATTTTTTTAAATTTCTGATATCATAAAACAGTTTCATAATGTATTAATCTTATAACAGGAGGTCAAAGCCCTGCAATGTTTCCAGCTTAAGAATGAATGAAGTTACATTTCCTCTTTGGGAGACAGAGAAAATACTTTTATCAAAACTTACTAAACTCGAGTGAAGTTTTTTTTGAACATATCAAAATGAAAGTATTTAATTTCGTCCGAAAAAAAAAATTACATTCCAGAAGAACAGCAGCTATGACGTCATACTTTTACGTCAACCCTTTCAAAAAGTATCTGCTTTTAAAGAGGCATGCATACTAATATGGAATACTGGCAAACGCAGGTAAAAAAATATGCGCGATGCAAGATGATGATGACAATAGCCATTTATGCTTTATTCTCTGTCTACGCGATTCTGAGCTTCAATTATTCATTGCCTACGTTATTTGGAGCATCAAAGCACCCTAACCAAAACAATATCATGTTCTCAAATGATAAAAATAAAATAACAAGGAAGGGTCATAAATAAAAATATATCTTAAATATAAACAAAAAAATATTTTGAGGAGATAAAGATTTAATTGAGCTACAAAAACGAGTTTATATTATTTTAACTATCGCAATGTGCTTATTTTCTACAAAAATGTTGTCTCGATTAAGGAAAAAATACCATCATCTAACCATTTTAAATAAAATAGTAAAGAAGGAAACCTACTGGCGTTATAAAAATTTTAGCGGAATAATAAAATAAGAAATAACAACAAAATAATTTTACAATGAATTAATTAAAAATGCTTAGATGATTATTAACTTTAATTATTTCATAAGAGTTTTAATTTTATTGTAATCAGCAAAAAAGTTCTTGATAATATTTTAGCTAATAAGAGTTCTTTATATCATGAAAAAACTCTTCTGCAAATACCCTCATCTGATAGCTAATGTATGAGCATTTACAATAACAAATTTTTCTTATAAAAAAAAAAAAAAACATATAAATTGATAAAATTTTTCTTCCATAAAACTATCAGTGAATAATTTTTGTTTAAATTTTTTTACGATACGTCTTCTTTAATATAACATCTAGCATTGATTTCCTCTTCAAAGAATCAATATTTAAGCTTTGTGTTTTCTAACCAGAGAAAAGGAGATTCAGCAGTTGAATTTGCTGCATTTAGAAAAAAAATATTGAGACCGAATTCTTATGTACATGCTTAGTTCATTAACATATTCTAGATGCTTAACGTTAATTAATTTTGACAAGTTGCAGTCTCAGCTAGAAATGATTGTGTAACTGATTAGGGTTAATTAAATTACAACGAGCAGATTTAAAATCTTCATTTCTAATGAAAAAAATGATATACACACAGATATTGGAAAAAAGAAAATGTTTTTAGTGTTTTTATATAATGCTAGTAATTATTGCACTTTTTTCTTCACAAAAAAGAAAGCAATACTTCAAGCAAAACCGTTTTTCATGCTGGATATCGTAAAGAATGCATTCATTGCTTCATTGGAAATTACATCTAATAATGTCTTTCACAAATGTACGTATATTCATACAAAGATGTATAGTTTGTTACAGAAACTCGTAGAATGGGGTTCCATATACAAAGGAGGAAAACATTGCTCAGTTTTATGCAACAGTAGGAAATGGAGAGCAGAGTCGAATTACTTTCAACTGTAACCTTAAGAAATTTCTCAGCACAGGAAGCCGAAAAACTAGATTCCATAAATAATAATATATTGTGTGCTGAAAGATCTACGACTGCCGCTCTTTGAGGATTTACAAAATTAAATAATTGCTTCCTTGAATTTTATTGTCAAACACTTCACGTAGAACAAGAAATGGTTTCTCGATTGGATGTCGTAATAAAAGGAAAGGTGGTGAATGCAAAGAATAAAATTATAAAAAAAATTATATCCAATAATGGATTGCGTATATTTGTACCTATAGATTTTTGCTCAATGCAAATATTTAAAATCTGTGAATTTTTGTATAAATTTAAATAATTGCTATTAAATATATTTAAAATAATTTGAGACTACTCCTTTGGGAGCACCCCCCCAAAAAAAAACTAATTCTATAATCATCACAAAAATCTTATTGTAAATGAAAACACATAGATTTCTGAATTTTCCTATATCCAGGGTTGTATTGCATTTTATCATACATGTCTCCATTTTAATAAATGATGTTTGCTAAAAACATATATTGTAAATCTATGTCTTTTTCAAGGAAGTTTTATAAATTAATTTTAATAATTAATTATTTTAAAAACAATTTGACAATAGTCCATTATGAGAAATTAACTCTAAAGAACTAATTCTTTGATCCAAACCATCAGGCAGATTATATATTATATAAAATATCAAAACTTTTATAATCATTATAAACAGTTTGTTTTAATCCCTCACTCTTTTAGTGATATTTTTAAAAGTGTATTTCATTGTATATTCCTTATGGATGAAAACTTGGCAAAAAAGATCTTTTTCCTTGTAACTTAAAATGAAAGATAATGACTTTTATATACATAATGAAATATCGTCCATTCTCTCACGTTTTACCTGTCAGAGCTTATCTAAAACCATATTGAATTCACAAACTTTTATTTACTTTTATATCAAAATTTATTGAAACAATTATCCTCAACCATCGCAATGGGTCACTTAACAAGCATAAATTGGCACAACTAACAAATCAGAAATCATGAATTATCAACAATTAATTCTAAGCCGGAAATATAGATATTTCACATAAGATTTACTTTAAAAGTGAATCGAATAAATCGTATTCTAAAGGTTACTATTTTGAGGATGTTACTTTTTTTTCTTGATTTAAAATTTATTTTCTTTAGAATTTGAAGTTTTTTTCACATAAATAAACTGCTGTTTATGAATATTTCCTTGAACTAACTTTATCATATAATTTTCAATGAATCGTGCAGAGTAGCTTTAAGAGTTTCTCTGCATTATCAAAAAATATTTCAAGTTTGTATACAACAATGCAATATATTTTGAAGATATCGATTTTTAAAGATAACTAATTATAAATATTTTCGGTATATTTAACAAAGTTGGGACCCTTTATTAACCGAATTATGTTGCCATCAATTTTTCGACTTCATTTTTGCACCAATAGTTAGTTTTCTTGCAGAATAATCCTAGGGAACCCAAAATATATATATAATTAATAGAAATATCTAAATCAATTTAGTTTATAAATCATTTACATTAGTAAATTTCATTGTGAGCACTTTTGGTCGATGGAAGAATATCAAGATGGTTTTGCAATTTTCGTCAACTACTATCCAATACTTTATCTATCACGCAAGCCACCAAAGTCTCTGATTTTAACTTTGATTGTATCTATATTTTCGATTACAGTCACAAACATTCTGTCCTGTAAGTTAACTCTCCCCCCAAAAACAATCTAATAATGTAAATATTAGGTAAGCTGGATGTTATTTATGTTATTTTCACAATGACTTACTTGGCTCTATTTTGATCAGAATCGAATGTAAAATCACTATTTCTATATTAATTGAGTCATACATTGTCCTAAAGTATTTAGGTTCATAGCTACTGTATAATAAATGTTTTATCTTAATATTGTAAATGGCTCTTTTGTAACAATTGTTATGATCAAGAAATAACTTTACGACCTTTCTGGGCCATCATATATAAAAGTTAATCGATATTAATCCATTCATTCTCCTTGAAATAACTAAGCATAAAAATAAATGCTTAGCATTAATGACGCAAAACCTTATTTATTCCAAGAAGAAAAATCTCTTTGAATGGAGCTGTCCAATGCGCATCAGACTTATCCTGTGGCTATCGAGAATCGACTTAAGTGGCTAAGGTATTTGCTGTCAACGTTTCTTTCTTTTCAGGGAAAGAAGTAAAAAAAATGGAGAGATTATTGGCTATGTTTTTGCGTCGTATTATTATTGTTCTAGAAAAAGAAGTCATCATAACAAGAAAGAAAGCAGAAAAAACGCTCGTATCCAAGTGCAATTAGAACTTCGGTAAAATATAAGCTTACTAACTTAGAACAAGTATAAGTTGTCTTTCTGAGAGATAAAAAAAATAATTGTTGGGAAATATCGATTTTCTAATTATGGATTTTATGAACTAGTTATTTTCTTTATTCTATAGGCAGTTGATGTGTAGTTTGTTTGGTAGATGATGTTAGTTCGGTTGTTTGTAGATGTTTGGTATGATTGTAGTTCGATTAGATTGTTTATCAATATGCTAATAGGAAGAGTGGTCATTCCTCAATGAAATTTTAGGGTCTTGTACTATCCTTTAATAAACTTAATAAAGTTTATTTTTTTTAAAAAAAGAAAAAAAAATTACAAAACAAATTGGCTGACAAAATAACATCTATTATTTAAAAGCCAAATTATTGTGCAAGAAAATTCCACTTTTAATGTATTTTTTCTTATATGTACTTCTTATTTATGTATTTATTTCTTATATTAATATAAGAAGTGTTCATAACTTTTATGGCATATTTCCCATCACATCAATTTAACCAAGATATAGGCACTGACATATTATAATATTACCTGAATTCTGACTTTATAGGCATAATGCGAGCATCACTGAGACAAAAATCAAAGATATTTCTATTCTTTGCAAATAATATCAAGAGAAATAGGATTTATTAAAATATATTAATATATTAACTCAAAGATTTTCTGCAAATTTATAGAAATATAAATACCACTTTCAAAGATGTATGAAAAGTATTCTTTTAATTTATGCAGTATGGAACTCGACTGTCGGATATTTCAAATAATGTTTCACCTTTTATAAAATGTAAAAATTACAAAAAAGTAACTGGTGAAATTTTATTCTTCAAAAATATTTGTTCACTCTAATTCTATGTATATACATTAATTATTAAGTTTTCAGCTCCAAATAATATTTGTGGAAATTTTTAATTGAACCAATTAAACTAAAATGATCCTTCTTTTTTGAGAAATGAATAATTGATAACTGAATAGCTATTGAACTAAATAACTAAAATAACCTTTATTTAAACAAAAAAAAATCGTTTTAAAAAAACGAAACACAAAAAAAATTATAAAAGGAATTTTTCTACTTAAAAACAACACCAAATAAATACACAAAACCAGTTTTCCAGTCTTTTCCCCATAATCACCAATAAAGGTTTTAAGTATTCTTCATTTGTATAAAACGAGAGGCGTTCCGTATGGACTCGAGAATCAATGCATTAGAGAACGACAGCTAAAAATATAGAGATATTTAATTTGAATTTAATATTGCTCCTGAATATATATTTTCCCATTCATAACATTTCTAGATAAAAAAATAAATTTTGGATTATTTTGTCGCCAGATTGTCATCAAAATTTGACTCAAAACTATAGTTGTAAGTACACTGTTAAAATGTTTCAAATTCTTTTATTTTTAATATTTCTTTTGAGCATTTAATTTCCCCAATAAAATTATTTATGTATCCACGCAAAAGAAATGATTATTTTGCAATTTTTTCTTTCGTTTATTCAGACTTTTAATATAAAATTTTCTATCGATACATGGGATTTCAACATAAGATTTTTATATCGATATATAAAAATATTAACTATTTATTATTTGCATTATATTAGGCTATAAAGTGAGGTAAATAGTAGAAAATTTTTGAATTTCATCAATTTAAAATATTTTTTTCTTTAAGTTTATTATATTTACGTCATTTACAATTTTTAAAAAATATTTTGTATATGTAAAGGTATCCGATTCTGTTAAAACACTGTTTATTGACCCCATTTTCTACAGATTTTCCTATTTCTTAAAATAAATTACATTTCCATTTTTTTTTTTTAATTTTTTTGTATTGTAATTGAAAAACCATAATTTTGAATGTTTTTTAAAAAATCCAATTTTTCAAAACTTTTCCTTCTTTGGATACCTTAAACTGAATAAGAATTCTAGAATTCAAATCTCTCAGCTAAATCAGCTTCACTTTAAATTTTATGTGTATGTATAATAATCAAAATTACCTGTATTATAGATAAAGTAATAATTGCATTCCTACAAGCTTTATTAAAATTACATTTCGTTGCTAGAAAAAAGCTTCCAATCGGAAATGTGTCGAATATGTTATAAATGTATGCTTATAAAAGATATGAATAGTTATGAATGAGTACATGTTAATATAATAAAAAAATTGGAAAGTTCTTTTAGTTTATGACAGAGAGTGGAGTTGACTCGATGCTCAACTATCAAATTGCAAATTAAATTTCCAAATACAAATTAATAAAAATAATTGTTAAATTATTTGTAATTTTATTTGTGTATTGAAAGATAATCTTTTTTATTACTGTTTCATTTTCGCATCATTAATTTATAATTAAAGATTATATATGTTTTGTAATATTTTAGTTTTCTTAAATTTATTAGTTACCATTCTTCAAGAAGGAAAAATCAACTCAATTATCGGCTAACTAATAATTACTCTTTGAAAATAGTAAAATGGTGTATTGGTACTAAGAAAACATGTGTATGAATATCAATATTGCTAACACAAAAGGATATTTTAAGCGGTAAAATAAATTGATTACAAAAGTCATTAGTAAATACGCATAATTTTAAAATTTAATGCGGTTTATGAAGTTTAGCATATTATTTAGTATGAATATCCATGATAAAGTGAAATTGGAATCATTCATTTTAGATAATACAAAAAAATGATTATCTCTGATTATCAAACAACGATGTTAGTTTGGCAGCATGTATAGATAAATATAAATATTCCTATAATGCAATTTCAACTAAAAACAAAGGAAAAAGTGTATTTTGTGCTTTGCAAATGTACTACCCCGAAACAGCTTGTTTAAAAATTTCATTGATTATATTTTAAGAGAATATTTTTCTAGTTGTATGATAAATATTAAAAATATTGCATCACAGATTTGATTTTTATAGTAAAAATTCAGGAAATCGCTTTTTGAGGACAATATTTTTTCTGTATAAATTCTTTTCTTTTTTTAATGCATTTTATCGTAATCGTTGAAGAGAAAGTCGAAGTCTTTCCATTCTTTTAACTAATAGCATTTTTTCAATCTTTTTGCATAGTTGATGATTAAGATATGAAAAGTCGACTTATTTCCCCATATTGTATATGTTTAGTATCTAATATTTTTACTAAAAAAATTTATTGTATTTATTACAAATGTGCTCCTTAATTTGGTGTCATAAAAACTAAGTATGCCCATTTTTACATGCGACTACTCTGTTCTAGGGCATAATGAGACATTAAATATGTATATAGAACTTTAGAGAATTATATTAACAAGGAACAGAGCATTTCCAGGTATCCGACAAAGTTATAAACACTGGCTATTGACAACGGTGGCGATTTTTTTTTCATTTTTATTTCTTTTATTTCTTATCTTCAGAGTTTCCTCTTTCCAAGTCAGTTTATCTTTTCCCGAAAAAGGAAGGCCTGACCTATCATACAGTGCCACATATTTTTCAGATAAAATTTGTCTTTCACTTCTGTTTTCTAATAACTTTAATTTTCATTAAAATTCGCCTTTGAACATGATATCTCAAAAATTAATAGTGGTATTCGCATAAAAATTTCAGTATGCGCTTTAAATACTACGGGCAATGAAATGAACCAAAAGTGCTATTGTTGATCAAATACTTTTGTATTTATACGCGTTTTTAAAAAATTAAGTGGAAAACTTAAGGAAAAAATGTTTATAGACGTATATTTTTACCCATAACTTCTCTCAGAACTTTTCTGAGATTTTGGTTCATTTCATTCATCACTGCATTCTACAACTTGTGTACAAAGAAAAATAAGATTGTTGGGTTACAATTTTGTGTACAGTGTTAACCGCTTTATTTATATTTCATTAAAATTTACATCAAATTTTCTTATTTCTCAAAATATAACATATTTTCAAATAATTTTGTTGTATTTACAGTATTTTATATTATATTTGACAGTACATCTAAAAACCATACTTTTAAATGGTTTTTTTTTAAATCCAGTTTTTTTTTTTAATTTTTCTTCGAACGTAGTGGGATACTTGAAGTCCTTTAAAATAGTTTGAATTGAATTTTTACCAACATTTGATGTTCAAGACATTTTGCTGAAAAAGACAATGACATATATTTGTACAAAAGGTTTTACTAGAAATATTTAGCATACATTTGTCCATGAATAAACTAATCACAGAAGTGGCCAGTCTTAAGCAACCTCAAATATTATTTCAGCATAATTAAAAAATCTGCCTTACATAATTAATGTTTTAATAAAACCAACATATTAAAATTGTTTGAAGAAAAAAAATTACACCGCAATTAAGTCCAGAACATCAAATAATACGATCTGTTTATATGACATAGAGAAATCTCTCTCTTGTAAAAATCGAATTTAATCATCTGCCAGAGAACCGGATACATGACAGAAACCGACTTTGACATATATCATATTGTAGTCGTAACAGTTTGACTAACATTCCTAATTCCTATTTCTTCACCAGATGCAAGCAAAACTGTATATACTAAAGGATCTCTTAGTTCTTATTGCTATTATTTCGTGTGATTTGATAATCAAAATAATAATATATAATTTGATAATTCGCTTGCCATTTTGTAAAAATTTTCAAACTGGCAAACGAAATGCAGTAAGTGGTGTTCACAGTCTATGGATCAATTTCCTAATTTGGAAATAAACGAATTGATGGTTGAATATTATATTCACTGCCTGAGAGCCAGCGAACGTGTTAACAAAAAAACAAAGAGACATAAATTAAATTTCGTACCTAAATGCTATATCTAATAATGTTAATTTGGAAATAAAGCATTCTGAAGATTTGTATTTTCAAAAACATGTAAAAGTGAACACTCAAAAATGCAATGGATTAAATATATGACATTTAGAATGGGTTTTTTAACAACAAATGTCAAAGTTTAAATTCAATCGATCGAAAAAATGCTCTCAAAATACGAATCTCAAATTTAAAAAATTTAAATTAATTAGTTCATACTCTGATTCTTTTAACAGTATTTTTAGAATAGAATCATCAAAGATAGGGATTTATCACAAAATAATGGAAATAGGAAAGAACCTTTTAAAATTTCAGTGTTTTTTAAAATGCAGTGTACAGGTTTTACAATACAGTTTTATAAATGTACGAAAATATATGTAAAAAAATATAATACTTCTTGTTTAAATGTTTTTTGTTCTATTATTGTTTTCTTTTGAACATTAATATTTATAAGTACTTTGGAACATTGCCACAATATGCTTCTCAAACACGCTACCAGAGATTGCTGTGTGCATAAATTCAAAGTTTAGCGATTAACATATAATTATGTTCTAGAAAGTAGTAAAGTAACCTATTGTCATGAATAATATACAAATCTAATAATTATTTTTAACTCCATTGCTACATAAAAAGAAGTAAAGTTGTATTTAAATATATAAAATGAATTGCAACAATGCACGACACCCCGATTTGCTTTTAAATTTTGGTAGTCATTCAATAATAATTAAATACTAAATTTTTTTCATTGATATAACTTAATTTAGGCACATAGATTTAGGTTATTTTTATTAATTTTTGATTTTTTCCCTTCAAAAATTTATTTAGAAAAAGATTTTCTACTTCAAATACAAAGATTCGAAAGATTTAAAAAAAAAGAAAATAATTTATATTTATTTGAATGGCTGAGGAATTTTAAATCTTCGCTTATTCTTTTTCGTTTAATAATTTAATAGGAATTGCTTGCATTCAAACTCAGATTCCGAAAATAGAACATTAAATAAACATAAATTGTAAATTTCATTTAAATAGTGCATTTCTCATTAAAAAATTATTTTAATTACAATTTATTACCTTAAGTGAGTATTCTACATCAGAATTTAAGGAAATAAACACACTTTTGCGGAAGTTAAAAACATTATCCTCATATAAAAATCTATCCTCTTCAATTTTGGACTAACCAATATTTAATTTTACTAGGTCGTTAATCTTCTGCAAAAAGTATTACGACAACAAAATTCTTTTTGTGAAAAATTATACAATGATTCCTTATTAGGTTCATCAAGGTGTTAAATCACCAACAGATAAGAAACAAAGACAGTGTGATATGATAATTATTAAGTTCAAAAATGCGGAAAATTTGGAAAGTTGTTCGTAAAAGAATTAAAATTAGTCATTATCTTGAAAAACATTGTAAATTCTGAATTTGTTTTCAGGGGATTTTACACTTGAATGAATCCAGAAAATGAAAGGATAATTTCTGAATTATTTTGGAAAAAAAAAGTTAGACATTATTTGTGGTTGACTTAAGGAAATTGTTGAAATATCCTGGAGATATAACATGTGTTAAATAGCTAGAAATATATAAATAGTAATTTTTTCAGGAGTTTGTTTTGCAGCATTAAGTAAAATTATTTTATTTCCTGTTGATGTCATTTTGATTTTAGATGCATACCCATTGATAGAATGACTAAATAACTTTTAGTAAATACAATAAAGTCGATCATTTAATACACACGTTCCATGTATCAAATGATTGTGAATTAAAAGAGGAATAAAACCGAATAATTTAAAATAATATGTATTTAAAAATATATTTACATTAATTTACAACTAACAAATAAAAAATTATTTATCACGAATTATTATTATTTCCACTTTATGTAAAAAAAGTTTATGTAATTTCTATTATCAGGTAATTGCATAAAAGTATTACAAATGAGATTACATAACTTAATAAAAACTTCAAAGCATAAATTCACTCAAGAAAGTGTCATTATAATAATTTTTCAAAGTGTCCTTAAAAAATATACACATTTGAAAGGAAATATACTTGTAAGTTTAATTTCCTTCATTGGCACTGGAGAAAGACTCCTTATACAGGCCGGATTTTAAACATTAAATCTACTTCTACTTAATCGCTTCTTCTTAAGAGTCTCTAATGACGTGTTGTTTGAAAACAAATATCAGGGATAAACTCATGCCTATGATGAACGATGTATCTAAATTGTTTTTCTGCTACACAAGGCAGGGTGCTTTCCGTTTGCGCATAGAAATTGCAAACGAGTTGGGAAAACAATATATTAAATTAATTGATAACTCCAAGACACAGAAGCCGGTATATTAAATAAAGTATTTTCAAGAACTTTGCATTATCATATATTCTGCTGGGTTTCTCACCTTCACATAATAATATGTAATCTCACACTAAGAATTTTAGTCTACAACACAGAATGTACCGGATGAAAAAAAATATTTATAAAGAGCTTTGTGGCATCGTATAATTTGCTACACTTCTTAAGAGCAGATGAAAATAACTTGTGGACTTTCTTATATTCTTTTATCTGACTAAAAAAGATGGCTGATAAAATAAATAGTTTTAAGTAATTGTAAAGTCTCGCAATAAATATTCTAAGCCGCGAAGGGGAAGAATTGAGGTGATTAGAGTTTTGTTTGTTAAACAAAATTTTATATGTATAACTGTAGCTAGCAAATTAAATTTTTTATCAAATTTGTGGTGTCATGAAATTTCTATTCTTCTTGTAATATGAGCTGTACGAAAGTCCTTAACCTATCTTAATTAGATTACTAATTCACTAAAATATTAATTAACCCTCCCATTTTTAAATCATTCGAATACAGTTACCTTAAAATACTAATAAAGCGATAGAAAAAATACATTATCTTCGGAAACCGTAATTGCAGACGTGTGTTTAAGGGCTTGATAAACCAAGCTTGATCGCTTTTAATCAATGCTATTTAATGCATTCTGGAATATATCTTCAAAATTTTCAGAAAACTTCATGGTCTCCAAACGTAATAGCCCAAGCCTTAATCAAACTCTTCATGAGTAGTGTTTCAAATGCTGTGATAAATTTGAGAAAAACATACAACTTTGCATAAGGAAATTAACAATCAAATTTTGAACAACAGTGTTTAGTTTGACAGTTGACAACAATAATAATTTCTTCTACCTAAAAATTTGTGATATTTATATTTTCTTTTCAATATAAATATTCATTCATTTAGTTAAAATTACTTTTCCTAAACAGTACATTAAAATATAATGAAACGATTAAAAAAGTAACATTTTAATCATAGTTTAAATATTTAAATCCTTCATAATATAATATTTTTTTAAAAAAATAAACTATTATTTAATTTTTTCTGTCTCTAAAAATAAATAAAGAATCACATAAGCAATGCAAAAAAAATTATTACAATTTAAGAAACAGTATATTTACGAACATCTTGAATTTATTCAACCCTCAACCAAATCTTGAAAGTTAAATATTGACTAGTTTAATCGATACTATCATAACCAGCACTGGAAGATGAATAGTTATTTAACAAAGATAGGTTATTCGAACCTCTTTAAAATAACCAAATTAATAAAGTTATTGAAGCATTTAAAATGAAAGATATTCAAGTAATTTATCACCTTTCATTTTGATAATTCAGAAACATAAAATATTTTCCTTAATTTTTATTTCAATATATTATTAATGGCTTTAATGCCTGGCTAGAAATAAAAGTGAAAAAAATCAACTTTTCTCATTTCTCTTTTTTCTTGGGGAATTTGGTGTTACGGAATGTCGATATCGTTAAGAGAAAGTCAAGAACTTTTGATTTTTTATTTTCATTTTGGATCTCAAGTTCATTATTATTATCTCATTTTCTTTTAAATGAGTTTGAATTTGTATTCAGTTTATATAAGTTTTGGAGGATGGACATGAGCAGCATGTAAAGATATAAAATAATTATTGATTTTGACTTGAATTTAAGTTGAATTTTATTTGTTCCTGACAGGTTTGGATATTTTCTGTAGACAGGCTAGCAGTCATTACTTTTTAATTTATATAGATGGGAATCCAATTTTTTTTAAAATTTAGGATATAATAGAATTTATTGTACTTTTTAAACTTTTTCACCAAAAGAAGAAAATTACAAACCGTCGCCATCCATCTTGAAAAACTTTTTACATTTTATGCATTAAGGAGTTTAGATATATTATTGTAATAGGAAAACTATCCAGGTAATCAGGGATTACAAATATCTTTCCGGAATCTTGCAATTCCATGTATTATGGTGCTTGCCGATCTTCGCATAAGCTAAAACCTGTCCAGTGAACCCGTGACTCCATACTGATGAAATTATGACATCTAAGACATAAAGCAGTATGTTCGGAATTTTGGCATCTAACATATAATGAAGTTTGATAATTTTTGAGCTGCACAGAAAATCGCCAAATGAAACCCAAGGCACATAAAGAAATGTCGAATTTCCTATTGAAATATGTAGCATGATATTGTTTTAGGTTTAATTTTATATTTTTTATATCTATTTTCCTCCTATTTTTTAAGAAATTATTCTTAATTTTATAACAGTAATGGCATAATCAAAAGAAAGAAATTTAATATCATGATGGCGATATAAATCCATTTATTAAAACAGTAAAAAGTATTATTACAACTACGCCGGAAAAAACTCTTAAGAGTTAAGCATCTATTCAGAAAAGAAGCTTTCATTAATTTCTATCTATAATTACCGCGGAAAATATCTAATTTTTTCCCAGACAAAAATTGCTGCAGAAAGCAATTTTCTACTTCAAATACAAAGATACGAAAGATTTTTTTAATGTAAACAGAACAATTTTGACTGTTTGAATGCCTGGTGAATTTTAAATCTTGGTTAATTATTTTTTGTTTAGTAATATAAACTCTTTATTTACAGGGGTTCTTTTATACCGTTAAATTCCGGATGATATCTTCACGAAAATTTCTAATATTCGTAGAAAAAAGAACGCATTTCCCTTAAAAAACAGTAGAAAACATCTAAAAATTCTTTAATATTAATTTAATTGATTAAAAAGTTTTTTTTTTCTTTTTCCTGGATTTATTTGCCATCCAAACTTAACTAATGGTTAAAAAATAAATTTGAAAAATTGATTGCAAAATGATTCGGTAAATAAAGGGTAATTTACTAAAAATATTAAATTAATATGTGAAAGATTCACGCCGATAGATACATCATACTAAAAATCTATCAATAGAGCAAGAGAAAAGCAAATTTCTTTTAAATAGACATATTTCTCATAAAAACTATCTTCATTATAATTTATTAAGAGAGGTTTCCACATCAAATATATAATTGAGGCAATTCCGAATTACACACGCACATTTGTAGAAGTTAAAGTCATTACATCCTCAACAACATTGAATACTAAGCTTATTAACCAATATTTAAATTTATTAGATCCTTATTCTTCGTGGTAAAAGTATTACAGCCGCAAAAGTTCTTTTTGGAGAGGTTATGTGATATGTCTGCATCAGGTTCACCAAAGTGTTAAATTACCAACAGATATGAAACAAAGACATCATGATGTCATAATTATCAAAGTTAAAAAGCGGAAAATTGGGGAGAATGTTAGTAAGATAATTTTTAAAAAATCTTTCAATAGAAAAAACATAATTTTTATTTTTGGGTATTTAAATAAATTTGGTATTCCTTTTCAATAGTCTTTATCCTTGAATAAGTTAGGAAATGAATGGAAAAACTATGCATTACCTTAAAGAAAGAAATAATAAGAATTATTCGTGTTAGACTTAATGAAAATGTGTAATCAAATGAATTTAGAATAAAATGAAAATATAAAATGCATTAAGTAGTAGAGAAAAATAATTAATTGGATATAAATTTTACCAAAATTTACGTTCCAGTATTTTTTTAAAATATTTTAATTTCTATTGGCATCAGCTTGACCTTGAAATTATACCCTTTAATGAAACAACTGTAGAATATTTAATAATCAAAATAAATTAGAAACCTTAATTCATGAATTATTTGCATCACAATGCGTGGTCATCACAAGGTATAAAAAGTAACTTAAAACAATATTTAAAAAAAAAAGTTTTATTAATTTATAAATAACTAAGAAATAACTGTTTAATAGAAATATGGAGGCAAAGAAATGTCAGTAAGCATGAAGCTTTCTACAATAAAAAATTGCACTTACTTTATTTATTCTCATTCATATCATATTCACAAAAGATTTATTTCCGTATGGTTTTTTAAAATTATTAAGCTTATTGAATATCATTTATCATGTTTATAAGTTAAGTTATTTATTTAATATATTTTTTAGAATATTTAAGATTATTTATATGTTCAACTTAAATACGAGATTTAAATTATTTGTGTTTTTATGCTTAATTGAATTATTTTGAATTAAAATTAATTAATTTTACAAAATACAATTATAATAGCTAAATATTATTATTGGAACTATAAATTTAAATAAAGAAGTGAATGTAAAATAGAAAGCTAGCTTTATCGTTACATTATCGAAATTTACAAATATAAAATAATCGAAAAATGATAAAAACAGAAAAAATAACCAAAAGAATTCTGTTTGCAAATAATTTCTGAAATTAGACATTTTTCTCTTAAAAGTTTAACAATCTTAGATATATTTATAACAATTTATGATCCATAAAAAATAGAAAACAATTTAAAGAATAAAATATTATATTTTTTTGTGTACACTTTTGAGGATATGCGTTTAAAATCCTCATTTTTATTGGCGTATTTAAAATTATATTTTTTATTTCATAATTTAATTTTTAAAGTTATTATAAGTATAAGCAAGAAATAAAATCAGGTTTTTATGGAATTCCCTATCAGATTGAGCCACAAGCCTGAAATCGAAATTGGACTAAATTAATAAATAAACAAAATATAAAAAAGATATTAAATTTCATCACGGGGTACTTAATTAACTTTCTATTCTACTTATTCAAATTTCTATTTCTATTTAATCAATATAAAGATATGAGTAGTGAAACTCCATGAAACTAGTCACTTAATAACTCACAAATGAAATATTATGTCATTGAATTATCTAATATTATATATTGTATTATCAATTTAATTAATATTATTTATTGAATTATTGGAATAACAAAATAGAATTTTTAATGCGTCAATAAAAATTATGATTTAAAAAACATAATTTTATAAGTATTGTTTAATGAGTTCAAATGAATTGCTATTGGGTATTTTTGATGGCATAATACTCAGTGATCATTACAGTTATTTGACATTCACGATGATATTTATATATCTTCTAAATTGCATTTAATGAGACTCATTAAAAACGTCGACTATTGAATTTTATTGATAATAGATTCCAATTTCTGTGGATACCAGATTCCAATTTCAAAATACCAATTTCTATCCATCATTACCTCGGAAAAAAACTAATTTTTTTCCAGACTACCCTTGAGTGTCCTCCAACCTATCATTTTAAAGTCATTCTTTCCCTTAAGTTCTGCATTCGTGCCACATGCATTTGGCATCATATAATTAGTAACATTCACCCTTTAATGTTTTTAAATACTGACACTTTAATGATAATCACCAGAAAAGTGCAAAGTTTGTAGTTTGTTTCTTGCTGCTACATTGTGTTTAAAAAAAGAGTTTATATAATTATTATTATCAGAGTAATTACATAGAAGTTATACAAATGAGATTACATTACTTGCTAATTACTTCAAAATATATATTCAGTCTGGAAAGTGTCATTAGAATAATTTTTCAAAGTGTTCTAAAAACAAAAATATATACACCTTTGAAAGGAAGCACACTTGTAAACATAATTACCTTTATCGACACTGAAGAGCGATTAATTAGATAAGCTGGATTTTGAACAATAAATCTTACCGAAGCAGAAGCGTCTCTAATGACAAGTTGTTTTAAAATAAATATCAGGAAAACCCATAATTATATTGAACGATACGTATCTTTAACTTCTTTTCCTGCTACAAAAGACATGCTGCTTTAAGTATAAGCATAAAAGTTGCAAACGAGTTGGGAAAACAATAAATTAAATTAATTACTGAAGTTAAAGGTACAAAATCTGGAAAATTAAACAAAATGTTTTCAAGAACTTTGTAGTATCACATAATCTTCTATACTTCTCACATGGACATAATAATTTTAAATCCTTACATGAAAAATTTTAAAATACAGCATAGGATAAAAGAAACAAAAAAATATTTTTCAAAAACTGTGTGGAATCATATAATTAACTTCTTACAAGCATATGCAAACTATAGAATGGCCTTTATATTATTTTTTTATTTGATTAAAGAAGAAGTAAAATAAAATAAAAAGTTGAAAGTAGTCGTGGCATCATATAATAAATATCCTAAGTCTCTAAAAGGAAGAAGTAAAGCGACATGCATTCTTTACAACAAATTTTTTTATATAAAACATGGAAGGTATAAATGAAAAGCTTTCATTAAATTTCAGGTATCAAAAATTTACTTTTTTTAAAAAAAAATGCATGCTAAAAAAATATTAGTTTTTTTATTTTAATAAAATTTTAGTTTATATTATATTGATTTTAAATTTAAATTATTTAATTCAATAATATATGAAAATTGATTACCAACATCAAATTTAAGACTAATTAATCTATATAATTAAACCTATTATTTTCCAGTTCATTCAAATTAAGGTACCCCAATATGATAGAGCACCCGTACTTATTCTCCAAAGATGAGAAAACATACCTATCCCTTCAAAAGTCACAATTACATGCGTGTTCTTAAGACTTTGTTACACAAAAGTGGACCTCATTTAATTGATGGATGTTTAGTATATGATGAGACAACATTTTAGAATTTTTAGAAAACTTCAGTGTTCTGCAAAATTCGATTGCCGTTCGTCTCTAATAAATAAAACGCGCTATATGGCTAGTCAATCAATCAAGCATATTAAAAAGGGAAATTCGAGTGTCTCGAGTGCCCGATGCATTTTCGTTGAACTAACATTCAGGTTCTTTCCATTCGTTAGTTTATCAATTAAGGTACATGCAAACACGAAGTTTAGAAATTGGGTCAATCCGCGCCCTTTTATAGCAAAATTAAAAAAAAATAATCTAAATTTGCCAACTTGGTTACCTAGAAAGAAAAGTTTCAAAAACAATGCAATATTTTTACTACAATTAATAATCAATAATATGCCGCAAATCTCAATACAAAACATACTATATTAAATTTAATCTTTTTTATTTATTTGGTAAAATCTGAAGAAACCTCCAAAATTCAGCAAAAAAATGATCTATATCTTTTTAACTAATGAAACATTTCATCAAAGCATTAATTATAAGTTTCATTCATTGATGTAACAAAAATAAACATGTATTCATTTAAAAGTATCCTGCATTTCGGAAAAGATTGCTGTTGGACGGAAAGATGAAATTTTGCAAAGATAGCGTACGAGCTTCATCTTTTTTCAGTGTAATACAAGTTAGATAACAGGATGTTGTCTGCAATGAATGGATGTCTTAATAGCTCCATCTCCTAAATGAAAGTCATATATACTAAACAGAATCAGAAATAAAATCCATATCCAATTAATAATCAATAAACGTGCAAAGTATTTTTGAAAAATACTTTCGTTTATTCGTCTTGATTTTACTACCTGATGAAACAAAAGAGATTTGCCGTATTTAGAACTTATTCATATATCAATCATCATTTTATTAGATTTTTGATTTCTACGACATCATATCAGATCATTAGAATCTTAGAATAAAGAAAATTTAAATAAATGTATTTCTTTTAATTCAGTAAATCTTTCAAAACACTTTGATTATACTCCGTATTCTAAGAGAGTTGAAATGTGTTAAATTATCATTATTAGTTGATTACAATTAAGAATAATTCATTTAACGAAACGGGTTCGTTACTTCGTGTCTTCAAATGAATCAATGTAATGAAAAAAAGTTATTTCGGGTGTATTTCGCTCTTTTTTATACTGGGCGTTTCAGACATTTGAGAATTTATGTATTTCTATCAGGCCACTCATTCTTAAACCTTAGAGAGTTTTATTGATTGACGGAAAAAAATTAAAGTGCTGGTACGCTACTTGCTTGTATGCAGTTATAAAAGCAAAATTTTATATTTACTTAAATAATAAATATAAATGCATTACAATGATTAATTTTATGTACAGTTTATGAATCTTAAGTGGAGACTCTATGAGTAGACTGTAGTATGTTATGCTACAATACGGCATTATAGATTAATATACGTTGAAAACACACTGCAATTAATTAAAGATTGCTTAGACAAAAAGCAATTTCTTCAAACAACTTTGAGAGTAATGAAATAATCAAAATGTAGTTCAAAAGCATATATATATATATATGTGTGTGTGTGTGTGTGAGAGTAATACAAATTAAAAAGAAAGCGTCTCTTAGATGGTTCGTAATGACAAATTTTAAAAAAAGAAAAGAAAGACAAAAAGTAAGTGCGAACTATATTTTGAGAAGGAATAGAAGGAGCCTGGGAATGACTGAAGTAATTATATTGCGTACAAAAAGCCTTTATGCACTATTTACTGAGTAGTAACTTCATACGCTATTTGCTACGTAGTAACACTCCTACACTATTTGCTAAGCAAATATGTGCCAAAAGTGCGGAGCAAAGAAAGTTGAAATAATATGATGCATGAAATGACGTTCTTGGGTTTCTACATCATGCGGTGGTATGAATTTGAGAATAAAAGGCAAATTTGTCTCACTTATGCATAAAGAAATCAGCAATAAATATGGAAAACCAGTCTTGCCCGATAGCAAAATTTTAATTTTAGTTTTTCTATTTATAAACTTTCTTTCCAAACTTTATGCATTAACAATTCCTTTTCGATAGAAAAGCTAATTAATTTAATTTAATTTATTTTTATTTTACTGTGCTCTAAAGAATAATCATATGACTTAAATAAGTAAACTTTCCCCTTTCTTATCCATTCAGCAATATATTAAATGTCTAAAATATTCTTATAACAGTAACAATTTATAAATGCATCCCTATGTACCTATTGATGTCATGAAAATTCAAAATCATAAAATGTTGTACAAGCAATATAGAAAAAAAAAATTATTGCAACTTAGAATCTGTATATTTAAGAACCTCTGGAAACCAGTCAGCTCTCAAGCAAGTCTTGAAAGTTAAATTTTGACTAGTTTAATCGATGCTATCATAATCAACACCGAAAGATGATAGTTGTTTAACAAAGAAAACTTCTTTAAAATATTCAAATTAAATAAAGTTATCGAAGCCTCTAAAATGAAGAATATTCAAATGTGTTTTTTATCGTGCATTTTGGCAATTCAGAAACACATCATGCTTTCTTCAGTTTACCTTTCACCATATTATTAATGATTTTAATGTTTGGCTGGAAATGAAAATTATGAAAGTCAGCTTTTCTAATTTTTCTTTTCCTTAGTAAATTGATATTATGGAACATCGATTTCGTTTAGAGAGATCCAGGAACTTTTGAAAGATTCTTTTTTTTTAATCCTGTTCATTGTTACTATATCATTTCTTTTTAAAATGAGTTCCATTTTGCATTCAATTTACATATGTCTAAGGAAATGGACTCCATTTTCATGTTAAAATATTAGTATTGATGTCACCTTAATTATATTTGATAAATTTTATTTAAATTGTTTATTGCCTTATTTATTCCAGAATTTTAGTATGCTTTTTATTAAATAACTTTTCTTCATTGAATGTATCCCTCTCAATACACAGCTTTTCTGAAATTTTATCTCATTCTTCTTAAAAGATGTTATAACCTTTCGCTCACAAGAGACCTATACTTTAGGCAAATACCTCAACTATGAATGTGCAATAATTTTTATTTTCCCATTATCGCTTATGATCGTGTTTTAATTCATAGTATATTCGTAAGAAGTTTCAGGAAAAAAATTCAAAATTTTACCAACATTATCACATAAAAGCTTTCATTTATCTAAGTAGTTGCAATGTACATGCCCCTACAAGGGAATATACAGACAGAGGGCACACATTCTACCGGCTTACTCATCTGGCTCAAATTTTAATGGAAATTTACGATTTAATATATATATATATATATGATATTGATTAAATTAGAATTAAACGCAATTACTTTTAAACTTAAGGTTGAAATCAATAAGATTCGGAATATTATGAATAAACTACAAGTTTACTTACATGCCAAATTTGGGTTTCATTCTGTCGAAAAAAAGCATATACATTTGAACGATACATTCAGTAAAAATACATGGTTGTCTCCAAATATAAGCATTTCGTGACTATCATTTACCAATACCATACAAGACATTCACAGCGCCATACAAAGGACATACTTTTACGCAAGGGAGTTCGAATGAGACTTTTATCTGAGTATATGAGATAAATTTTCCTGGAGAAGCAACGTACTCCTTCGAGTTGAGTACATCTCTTCTTAGAGTAAAGGAGTCTGAGAAATCTGTTTTGCTGTTTTATACAAGATTATTCTGGAATTTTTTATGGGAAACAAACATTTTTGTTCAATTTTTTCATGATTCAGAATTAAATTTTAGTATAAAATACGAGCCTTCCTACAATTTAGCTTTATAAATAGTTATTCATTACCAGTGTTTTTAGCACTGATTTTAATGCATTTGAATAGTTATTATATAAAACCTGTAATTGTACTCTGGTCTGCATCAGTAAAAGAATATTCTATATTTTTACTTACGTGCAACAGTTTTTAGACTGATCCAAATACTATTAAATAGAGGAGAAATATTTTATGTGTGGAAAAATGTAAAACTGTAATGCTACTCTAGTCTGCATCAGTAAAACAAACTTCTAGAATACTATTTATATCCAACGTTAGCCGACTGGCCCAATTACATTTGAATAGAAAAGATACGTTACGTATGGTCAATAATGTAAAACATGTAATGTTTCTATAGTCTAAAACGGTAAAAGATTTTAAATCACTTTCTATATAAAGTATTTGTACACTGATCCAAATACTTTTGAATAAAGCAGAGTGTTATATTATGCAATAATATAAAAATTGCAATGTCACAATGGCGTTCAATATTAAAAAGTTTTAAATCTCTATTTAGCGTTTGCACATCCATCCATTTTCATTTGAATAGAGCAGAAAAGTTACTTGTAGACATCAAAGCAGAAATTATAAATAACTCTGCTTGTGAGCGATAAGAAAATTTATCCAAAAAATTCAAGTTATAATATATAAATTAAATCCCAATGCCTGTTAATCGTATACAAATATGAGCTATATTTGTTTTTTTCCCTGAAATTAAAATGAAACTAAACCAAACCAGTGTTTTTCTCATTTCAGAGGTTAATTTCCTTAGATAAACACAAATGTATCAGACACACAGCACGAATCATCCATAAAGAAACTGG
>JAPMOQ010045887.1:1120141-1157526 GCA_026543055.1 Argiope trifasciata | reverse complement strand
ATATATTTATTTCAAAAATATACTAGGGAATCTGAATTCCAAATTTATTATATTTATTCCAAAAATATACTAGGGAATCTGAATTCCAAATTTAATATATTTATTCCAAAAATATACTACAGAATCTGAATGTTATATTCATCAGAAATTAAAAGTCTAAGTTGTATAATTTTCATGATATCCATTTATTAATTTTGATACACACTTGCAATTTTGATTATAAAATTCATATGTTAATCTATATTAGTAGGGGGGGGGGGTAATGGGTCGTTATATTTTTCAAAATCTTCTGGAAGGACGGAGATACTGGTTCTTGTAGCCATTAGTGAACACGAGCTACGAAAGAGGTTAATAACGTATGGTCAAATGTGATTGATCACTGAGATATGAGGTATACTGATAGCCAAATAGTTAATACTAAATTTCATATATTTAAGTTATTGAGTTTTTGAATTATATTGTTTACATGTTTGTGAAAGTAAAAATCGACAGAACATCAACTATTTGAGAAAAGCTTTTAGTTCTAAATTTGATATATATCAATGTTTTATTTGTTAAATTTGCGCAATGAATCCATTCAGAGCTCCTAGTTTTGTGGTTACCTTCTTAATGTATATTTGGAAAGGCGGTTAATAGACTTTCTATAGATGGATATTGTTCAAAATTTGTTAGAAATTTAGAAATGTAGTGCATAGCATGTATTCGAAATTTCATATGTGCAGCTGAATATTATTTTATGTTATCTTTTTCACTATCAGAAAGTTGATCAGATAGAAAAAAAATTCCAAAAATATGCTTTTTGAGTATGGGGAATTCAGAACATGGAGATTAATCGAAATCTCGAATTCGAATTTTTCTTGAAGATTAAACTACTTTCTCTTTGTGAACATTATTCAAGAGAAACCAAATATCATGAAATATAGATTTAAAGATAAAAATATCTACGCAGAATACAATCTCGACAAAGCCCTCATTCTCTTTTAGATTTAGGATGCATGAATCATTTGTGACATTTCATGCTTCATATCCCTGAATAGTATTCATTCTATAAATCATTCCTATTCATGAAATTCAATGCAATCCGCATTTCGTTCGACCAGCATAGTGGCAAATAAATTATATATTATTCGATAATATTCGAGCATCTCATAGAAATTCCATAGATTCGTCTAAAATTTATTCCATTGTGGCATCTTAATATCCGAGTGGAGAAATTGAGTAGATATTTGACATTAATTTGTCGGCAAGAAATCCTTTTAATCCCAATTATGGACGTCGATTACGGTAATTGAATACAAGTAAAGAACTATGATAATAAAAAGAAAAATCAAGGAGACAAATACTTATATCATGGAAATGGATTTTATCATAATGTATTCATTGAGAGTCATAATAAATAACTCGATTATCATTTATTATTTATTATCTTCTCCAATACATCAAAATATATTTACTTAAAACCGCAACTCTCTTTCTTGAACTCATGTGACCCCGTTCTTGTTTGGTATAGTAGATGAAAAGGGACTTTATTTTTTAAATATACAAAAATCAATTCGAAAGAAGCAAGAAACTGATAAAATGCGAATAAATATAACATAAAAAGAAGTAATAAACACTACAAGGAAAAATTTATCGATTACAATAAAACGGGACGAATGAACATGATTGTACAGTGTGAGTGAAAATATAAAGGAATTATAAAAACCCGTTACTTGAGGGTTTTAAAGATATATCATGAATAAAAAAATTAGAGGTGTATTAAGTGACGTCCTAAAAGGATTGATAGTGCTAATCTAATTGAAACAGTTCTCCATGATCAATAAGAAACTGAAAAAACATATTTTTGATTATTTTTTTCTACATGAATTACTAAGGACTCTTTCATACCAAAGGATTTTAACCGAATATGAGTATTTTCTGAGGTGCCACGAAAGATTAAAAGTGCAGGAAATCGCAAAGTGAGTGGGGTCGCCAACTTCTCCACAAGAGCCATTGTCTGTCATGGAAAAGATGAAGAAAAGAAGGGAATGAGCCATGTCATGAGACAAACATGTTTTTTTCATCAATCCAGGAAAACGATTGCAATTGAATTGCACGATTGCAATTTTTTGATGACTTTATAGACAGAGCGATCAGTTTTTTCACTATCCCAAAGATGTTGCCACTTTCTTACAAATATTTTCTGCAGGAGCTATTTAAGAGGGTAACACTGTTTTGGAGCTTCCATTGAAACACATTCGATAATGGCTGCTTTTGCTAGAATATAACCTCTTCATTATTCCGATAACCATCAAAGGTTATAGTACATCTGAAGAGAATAGAGGGACATTATAAGAGAATTTTCTAGGATAATTGATTTGAACAAATTGTAATGGGGATCTTGTACTGCTAGCAGACTGGAAAGACTGTCAATCCAAATTTTAATAGTCACATTTTCTTCACTAGCTCTTATAATAGCATTACACTTAAATATATTCAAAACTTTCTATTATAGGACACACCGGCTCCAGGGGTAGATATCAAGAGAAAGGAAAATTGAACTGTAATTTGAGGTCGCCAAACACTTGTAGAGACTGAGAGACGAGAAACCCACACGTAAGATTCAATAACACTTTGTAAATTACAAAAAGGAATAACAATTACTTAAAAAGATTTGCATTCTTAATAGTAACAAGAATTATTCGAAAGGTTATCGGTATCTGACGTCATTGTACAATCTACAATGAAGTAAAATCGATTTCTGAAAACGGAAAAAATGCATTGATTACAGTCTACGCTATTACATCCTCCGTTACTTTCACAGTGATCTAATAAATGAGTACTTTAAGCCAATCCAATTGCAAAAAATCAATTATTTCCAGAACCTGTATTTTGTGGGTATTTTAATAAACATATTACATAGTTCCTGAATCGGGAAAAAAGTATATCTCTATCTAATCTATAAATACTATAATTACTTGATTGATACCGATCAAATGACTGAGTGGAATTCCAGGTAAATTATATATTTACAGTTCAATAATTTTACAGAACAATATGTTCTAATTTAGGTTAAAATTTCACTATTTGCATAACAGTTGTAGGTTGAAGGTCTATCTATTAATTCTAAGAAAAACACCACAAGACGCTAACATGGTGTTACCCAGAACCGCTATCAAGGTGGAGCGTCGAAATCCCAGTTTGGAATCCAGTGGATCTCTCTCTCCTCTACGTCCCAGCCGGCCCCTTTCTGCTTTCCAAATCCACGTACTCAAATGAAATCCTCAGTTTCCTAGCGACCAATCATCCAGCAAAAATTTCCCTCAATTGACACCTCTACCTTTCGTGTCGTCTGACTGTCAATCAACGACGCGTCCTAATCATTCCACTCTGGAACACATGTCAGTGATTCCATCAGAAAAGGATTTTTGCTTTTGAACAACTTTACTTTGATAAAGCTGCAGATCCCATCCCCGCAATGAACGTCACGTGTGGCCTAGTGACCATATGCAAACAATCGGCAAAAGAGATTCAGTGACTCAAAAGCTGGCTTAAAGATGGAACGTTAATAGACTGTGAGCAGCTGTTGGGAAATGCCGCTAATCATAAATAGGTTTATATTTTATTCAATTATTCCAAGTTTTTTTGTAACATTCATTACAAAGAAACATGAATAAATGATTTTTTTAAAAATCATGAAGATCAAAAAGGAATTATTATACATCGATAATAATAATGAAATTTGGAACATTGCTTTGATTACGTTTTTTTTTTCTTATTTCGCTATTCAACACGATTATTTTTAACGGATAACAATAGGATAAGTTTTATGTTTGATTTTACTGACTTTTCGAATTCTATCCCCAATAAATTTATGCTGTAACGTTACTCTTTCCCATTCCTGATAATATGCATTTCCAGCCAGCTGTGTTACTATTTGCAAAAACCCCCAATCGTTTAAGGCCACCAGATTGAGCTACCTTTGGAGTAGTCTTGTTAAATAATAACATATTTGCTTCTTGTGGTGTCATTTCTCCGAACTGATGAAAAATGTATTTCACTATAAACCTGTAATTTTCGACTCGTGTAAATATCATCACTTCCAAATGGTGTAAATATCAAATATTTTAACCAAGATTAGATCAGGTTGCTCTTATGTACATATATGGTTGTAAATAAACCAATTGTCTGAAATTCTACTCTCTTATTTGATCGGTTAGGATCAAGACAATGCAATGCAGAATAATCAGCCTGCTTATCAGCATTAAATCTAATGTATAAAAATGTAAACGCCCAGGAGTTTCCTCGCTACATTTGCATATCTTTGATCGCAATTGTAAATATATCGAAAATCTCGTTCTAATTTTAATTACGAGAGAAAAACGCGCTATAAAATACACCATGGCTTGGCAAGATTAACAAAAAAAAAAACACTAAAATGAAAAGAGATAATATCTTTGTTTGAATTTTTAAATATGTTTTAATGAAAGATTGCTTAAGTGTAGATTCCATTATTCAATTTGGCAAATTTCTGCCTTTTTAAACAAATGTTTGGAGAAAGTTTGATACCTACATTTGTATTTCTGAAGAAATTAAGTGCGTAAGTAGACGGAAAGAATTTGAAGATAGCTCTGGTGTAATGTTGCTATTTAAAAGAATGAAAATTTGCGAATATTTAAATCACATGTATTGGCACACACTTCTGTAGAAAAAGCTATGTCCAGATTCTTTCTTCCTCATCGCAGAAATCACACGGATATCAATGCAATCTGCCACGAAGTAAGTTCGGCCTGTTAACCAAATAAAGTGATTGGGGAGCATAAATATCATAACTTCAACCCTTTCTGAATTATCGCAAATTAGTGCAATAGCCATAAGACTTGCCTTTACTTGCCCATTTATCAGTTCCTCGAGCATCATTTATTTTGAAAGACAGCTCTGTAGATACATCAAATTTATGAAGTCCGAATAAGCAGCGAATGATTTTCAAAACGGCTCTATGGTTAGTTTCAACACAGCAGATTTCTTTCAATTGGTTTTAGGTCATATGGAATTGGTAGGAGTCCCAAATTTTCTCTTGTATTGTACTTTAATATTATTAACTACATGACACTGGTAAAAAATAATTACGAAACATCCTATTAACTCGAGACATTTGGCAACTGAATCCCGGATTGCAATTATTATTCATGTATACCAGTATCCAGTACCAGATCTTAGAATATATTTTTCGATTAATTAAAAAGGCCGCGATGGCCTGGTGGTAAGGTCTAGGCTCTGAAACAGGAGGGCTTGAGGTTCGAGACCATATTCCACCGAATGCACAGACCCGTAAGCCGGTCTAGGGCATATTAAACGTCCCGGCCAAACATCTTCCCACTGGTGTGGTGTACAGAGGGGGTTACTAACTCAGATGTCGTCCTCGTCCTATGACAGAGATTCAAAATTACTAAGTTTGTCCAAATAGTCCTTGTGCTTCTTTAAAACGGGACATTAGAATAACTAAACCGATTAATCAAAACCAACACACAGTTATTATGGCAGTCAGAAAATCACATCAATATTTTCCTGTATTTAAGTCATTGTTCCTTTGAGTTTGCATATCTAAATGCTTATAATAGTGTTAACTATCATTTTCTAGATGGATCTCACTCCAACTTTCTAATTATCTGCATTTGAGAAGTTAAATTTGCATCTCAAATTTCATTCCTCTAAACGCATTTGCTTCATAAGTATTGTTTTAATTTGTTTTGTGGAATCAGGATAGAACAAATATTCTTTATATATGCTTGAAAAAATTGAAAATCGCATTTTTTGAATTTTGATCTTCTTTATTCGCAAGGTAGAATGTTTAATTTTTATATTATTCTTGATCTGAATTAAGGAATATCAAACCATCTATTAAACAAATTCACTTTTTTATATTATATGATATTAAAAATTATTGTATTTTATTTTGCACAATCTAATATTTCACAATATTGCGCGGTATCATAACGGTTCTGCTACCTGAGCCATTCTTCTCTGTCGTATGTGATGATCATGGTTGCCACAATCATTGTCTTAATAGTTCATTATACTGAGGCAATGAGTTGAAAAAGGCAGATCAATCGATTTCAGGTAAGAATGGAAACAAGAAAAAGTCTCATCCAGCATTTTGGGAAAATATACCTAATTTCAAATCCTTATGAGATAACTACCTTTAGCATATTTTTTTTAATTTTATTTAGTGCGGTTTTTTTTTTAAAGAAATTTGAAACATTTAGTCAACTTTTTGAACTGAATATTCAATATTGCAGCCTTTTCATACCTAAAAAAGTAAAGACGAAATATTCAAACTTTTAATTATGTTGAAAGTGCAATTAGTAAGCACAGTATAAAGAGCAAAAGTTAGTTTGTTATCTGTAGTGATTTCTTAGAATGTTTGATAAAAAAGATATTCTAAATTCTGTAAAATATTGAAATAGGGATACGCTCCTTATAATTTTGTATACATTTCCAGCATAGAGCATTTCATTCATCGGAAATAATACAGAAATTTTAAAAGAAAATATAAAAATTCATAAAATAGGAGCATATATCTACATAGAGTAGATAGGGTTATAAAAATTATTTTTTTCGAGAAGAAAGTCAAAATAAGAAAGATGAAAATCTATATACCGACTTCTTTTACAATATATGTTTGTCATAAATACTTCAACTGCATTCCTCGAAACAAATTTTCAAGTCCATCCCCGAATCATTTTTCAAGTCATCACATTCTTCTTAGAAATTGCCGGAAGTAAAAACAAGGAGCGTGGGCGTTTGAAGAACGATAAGTAATGGATCTAGCTTTGTTGTATCTCTTCCAATTACTTCTGTTTTGTAGAGAGTTCTGTTTTGTATCTTATCAAAGAGAAAGTATTATTTTATTTGTGAAAAATTGTTTTTGGTTTCATTGGATTAGTTACTGCAAGTTAGTTAAATCTGTAATATCCAAATTTTTATTCATGAAATTAATCCAATTTTCTTTTCAAAATAATAATTTAATTTTCTGTTTTAAAAAATAAGTGAAATATTCATTTTATGGATATTAAGTATTAAAACATTTCATGAAAATTGAAAAAAAAAATTTGACATCTATTTAGTGACAGTTTGAAATATTTCCTGTCACAAAAGTGAGTGATTAATTAATAAAAATAATTTATATAGTTAACTTTATCAATGAAGTTTATTTTCTTATGGAAAAAATTATAAGCAACAAAATATTTGCTCATCTCGTGAAACGAAATCATTTTATTTGCAGAAAATTGTTTTCCTTTGTATTGATATTCTACTTCAGACCTGTAATGTCCAATTTTTTATTCATGAAACTTCATTTCAATTTCTTATAAAACTAATGATTTCATTTTCCTTTTACTAAAATGCCTACATGGAAGGTATGGACAAGGTAGGTTAAAGCCTACAATGTGCAAGCGGTATGTTCTGTTTAGGTGCTCAGCTTAATACGGAATCAACAGTGTTTAGTTCCCAAGAATGCTTGGTTCTCAGTTTATTGACACACCGAATGGATGAAAGACTGATTCGATCTTAAACAAACGGGGATCAAACCTAGGACTTGTCCGATGAGAGTGCGAAGCGCAACCACTACTCCACTGGGTATCTACCAATACTTTTTTTCTTTATGGATATAAAGTACTAAAATAATTCATGTAAACCTGGGAAGCCACATTACTGACTCTCCGTCCAGCCTGAAGACACTCGGAAATAAACACTGAATGATCGGACTTCCGCTACAACAACACTAGTGGGAACTGCGGTTGAGTCCTAAGTGGCATTACTGGTGACGTTACAAATCTCTCCTTAAGGAGTACGTTCCGTCATCGATGGTATGAGTCAGATTCCCCACTTCTATTATACCCACAGGTTGGCGAAATGGTGGAAGCATGTCATCCTCAATGATGAGGTGCCCCCCCATGCAAACTTGGAAAATAAGAATTTTGGCTTTTATTTAGCCAAGGATTAAAATGTGTTCTGTTATAAAATTAAAACACTAATGATTAAAAATGATAATCACACAACACATGATAGTTAATCACACAGAAACATAACCATTAATGAATTATCCAAAAATTTAAAACGAATAAATCATAAGCAGTGCATATTACTGGAACTTAATGGAAGCATTGTGAAACGCAATGCTGATTTCAAAATTAACTGCATTGTCAATGTCGCCATTTAAAAAGAGAATAACAACAGATTATATGTGAAATTGTTGAGCCTTATATCGGTTTAAAAGCAAGTTAAAGTTATTTGTCAACGATTTAAGCCGAGTGGGTTTCACTTGTTTTTTGGAGCGGCTAGAGCCAGCTAGTACTAAGAGCACGACTTAGGTACTTCGCATTAGGTTGCATAACCCCTTTTCACAGAGGGAACCCCTTACACAACTCACAAATAAAACAAAGAAGAACAACAACCATGCCCGAACTGGGACTGAAACCCGTGACGATGAGATGACGAAAGGACGCGCACCTTTAAGCCAGGATGAATAAGGGTGCGGAAGTGATTCACATAATCTGATATAATATTTATAATTTGAGCAGGAATTGTTCAAATGTAAGCGTATTGCCATCTATCTAATTTGATAATTTTATTTATTCACGAAGAGTTTATTACATTCATTTTAAAATTGCATAATATTCCTGACCTGCATAATATTCATGTCCATAGTCATTTTTACTATTACTTATATACAAAGAATGCAATGCTAGAAAAGGAATAGGAATTGCATCTGATCAGTTACCAGAAAAACGGCGAAATCATGTATTGTTATTTGTATTTTGCATTGTCACATTGATTCTCATACGTCTAGAGAAACTCATCTCCCTACTAGAAACTCGTCTTTCAGCAATTCAAGAGGATACATACATTATATATTTTTATAATTTTATTATTATTTATATATATATATATATATATAGTGTGTGATAGTGTGTGTGTGTGTGGAGGTAGAAATGATAAGTATCCCTATCCGGATGAACTGGTGACAACAATCCGAATAAACAGATTTAAATGTAGTCTTCTTAGATCGGCATCTTAGAGCATCATCATTTATTTAAATGATGCTCAAAAAATTATATTCGATCCATTTAGAACGATTTACCCACGAATTTATGGTAAGCAGATGTTGCGGAAATTAAATAACAGAAAACTTCGCCATTTCTTACTAAAGTAAATTAAACTTAAGTATAAAAAGTGTCAAAGGTTTGTTAAAAGTATATTTTAAATAGAAATAAAATATATGCCTTATATTTATACTTTTGTTGCTGTGGTGTGATATATGGCAATTTAAAAGCCCGCTGGCAGCTATGTATCAGACATTTAAGTCAAGTAAACGGCGAAAAACGGTGAAATTGTATTTTTTTTTCAGTAGCTCCAATTAGGATCAAGAGTACGACTTAGCTACTTCATGCGTCACATTCGCTTGTACAAACTTTTTTTTTACAAAGGAATAATCATACCTGTAAGATATAACATAGAAGAAGAACAGCCATGCCCGAACCTAGGAAGCCTATTTCCCATTCCCTACCCTATTTCATATATGGGGGAATTCGGGCAATTTCATTTTTCCCCACCGCCACCCATTCAGTGACAAGAAAGTGACGCCATGTTTACTATCGTTGAGATTCATCTTGAATTTGATGCCTCTTATAACTAGATTGTAGAAACTGAATGAATTCTATTTAATTCTTTGCGATATGGTTACATATCTTAGTTACGCAAACATTGGTGTTTGCCATCTGAATTTTTCAATATAATTTCCCGTTTAATAATAATTAAAATCGTTTCCTGTTATTTAAAAAAGGAAGTATTTTAAAATTTTGCAAATTTACAAAATATTACCTTAATTTCAATCAAAATCGAGTCTATTCATCTCTATCCTACTTCTCCCAAATTCTTCTCCAAACTTTTAATGAGATTTCCTAGAAAAAAATATCTATGATTATATGCAAATTGCTATCTATGACGATACTAACAAGATTCGGTGACACTTAGATGTTTCAAATATAATAAAATGCGTACATCGCAATAAATTTAAAAAATAATTAAGTAAAATCATTGTTTTGTAACTGATTATTCCTGAAAACATCAGAGTACAAAAATGATATTTACCAAAATTTGTAAAAATATCTTAATTTAATTATACTAGTTAATATTTGAAAGGTTTGCTGCAAAAGGATGGTAACTCCAATTATTCATGTTCACAGAACGCCGGAGCTAGCACCAGGAGCTACCTATATACTGCCACAAACTAATGAGACAAACAGCTTCATTGCTTCAGTTAACGCGAGTACTAACGATTGGAGATATATATTTCTGGCACCAAGTGAGCAAGTTCTTATTTTACAACATTAAAGTCCATGTAAATCGAAATTTCCCTGATCGAGGCTACATCCTTTTTGCATCAAACCTTTCAATTGTAGAAACTGTTTTTAAATTTCGGAATGGTTTTAATAATATCGGTTGCATAATTTTAAATAATAGATTTTACTGCTGTACTAAAATTCAATATATTCACAGTTCCATCAAATATTTAAATACTCTAAAGATAAAGGATAATGAATGATTATTACAAAAGGAAGAAGAAATGGAAGTTACAATCTCGTGAAAGTTAAGACAATCGGACACTTAAAGTGTATATATATATATATATATATATATATATATATATATATATATATAGTGTTACAGATTTCCTACCCTTATTCTAATCCGTCCAGTTTATTTTATTTACAGGAAGAAGACAGGACAGCACACAGACAACAAATATTTGCAACACAACCATGTACAGGAGCTAGCTATAGGAGCTTCGAGACGAACATACAGGACAGCCCACTGTAGATAGTAGCCCACAATAGCAACAGTAATCCACATGCAGAAATTCCGTAGTGACAACGTCCACAGCTAACAAAGTGGCCAGACAGGATTCAGCAGGAGCGGGAATCTCTAAGGGATTCTGACTACTCTCACGTACGGCTTCTCCGGAACAGGCTGAAACCACTGCTCTGTATCTTCTTGCCTTCGCTGCCGACTCACTACTTCGCACATCGGGAATACATCTTAGTTCAGGGCATTTCCGTTCCCGACGACGACAGAACGGGCTATGACACATGCTTTGTCACAGTATGCCACACAGCAGTTCTCGGTTTAGGACTCCTCAGTTCAAGACCTCTCAATTTAAGTGTTCTCGGTCGACCACTGTTGTACTTTGCTCAGCTTCTAAGGTGATTAATTAGTAAATTTTATTTATTGATTCAGCATCTTATAAAAGAGAATCAAAAGTAAATAAGCATTAATGGGAAATATAAAGTGATATCTACTAAACTGTTAAGCATCTAAAATGCTTAATCTACGGGCCATGAAATGAAGCTGATAAGAATGGCGCTCAAAAGAAACAAATAATAATACTTCATGGGAAACTGGGATAGTTTGCAGATTTTAAAAAATCAAGAAATTAGCAACCATAGAGTCGAACCAAAATGAATTAAAAGGAAAAGTTAGAAGATAATAAGATTCAAATTAGCTCACTTTTTTTTTTCCAAGTTTCCCCTTCACTTTTTGAACTCCGCATCTGTGGTTTCTCTTGAAGAAACATTTATTTTGAAACCTTCAGCAGATTTTGTTTGGATGCATTTTTGACAGAAAAAAAAAGAAAGATTATTTAAATACAAGATTATTCGATAAATACTGAAATGGTTTAACGTTTAATTTAAAATAGAAGTTCCAGGATGAATATTTTTTAATGTTCAACAAAAGGCATATAATATGTATAATATGTATATAACGGTATTAGAAAAAATTTCAAAAAAAAAAAAGAAACATAAGTTATTATTATTCCTACTATAATTATGTTTTGAGACAACAAACACAAGACACCAATCAACGTTTCACAGTATGAGATGCTGATTAATTGTTTTGCTAAATAATATCCCAGAGTTTGTTGAATGATATTTTCCTAGAAGCACAGATTACACGCATGTTTTGCTAGTACATGTCATAAAAATCACAACAATCACCTTCTTAGTATATGCTGTGAAAATAGAGCGCATTCCCTTACATTCTTTTTCATTCATAATATTCCAACAATTGAAACAAATTTCTTTCAATATTTACTATTAGTATTAAAAAAATAAATTGTAAAAATTTATATTTGGCAGAATAATAACATTTTTTTTACTAAAATGGAGGTGGTACCAGAAACAAATTTATTAGAAGAATATAAAATAAAATTATTGGAAAAAGAAACACAAGATAATTTTTTAATGTCCGTGTTGCCAATCAACATACAAAAACATCAACCTTTCCACTATTAAATCCCGAAGCAGCATTTTCGTATGAAATTTCTTTTCAAACCAAATTTATCAAAATAATAGCTAACAAAATAATGCGAATAACGAAAGAATAGTGGTTCAAATGGGGTTTAGTAATCAATGCATTACCACAAACTGGTTACTCTGACCTGCCGTAAGACACACGGAAGAACTTGAATGACCGGATGGCCTCTACAGCAGCCCTGGTGGGGAACTGTTGCTAAGGCTCATCACCGGTCATCCCCTTTCTCTTAGGAAATACGCACTGTCACAATAGAAGGTACTAGACCCCATCCTGTTTTCATGTAGCCACAACGGTGGTGAGAACCAACCACCATGTCGGAAGCTTCTCCTCCTCAATTACGAGGTGTACTCCATGGGACTATATTCATTTTATTATAATAATTTTATTATATCATAACTAATAAAGGAGAAATGCAAAAAAGAATGAAATTAAATTCCATGTTACAAACCAGAGCACCAAAATATCAATTACTCTCTCACATAGAGCGTATTTAATAAAATTAGCCAATATTTCCAATTTATATATATAAATTTTAATATAACGAGTGACTTAAAAAACTTGTTTTTAACGCAACAGCATCTTAATACTTTTTTTTTCGAGACACTATTATTCGATTCAATGAACTGGTGAAAATTGTTTGAAAATTTTCACGCCAACATCTTTATTTTGCCGCATTCCATTATCTTCTCAGTGCGTGAAGAACAATCAATCTACATTTTATCGACACCCCTTGCACAGCTGATGGATGGAAAGGTAATCGCTCTCTCCACTTCTGAGCTCCACCCTTGCATTTGCATATGCTCTCAGTTGAGGTTCGCATATTTATCGAAAATTTCACTCTAATTTCATTTCATCGCCAGAGAAAGATTTCAGAATATTCATCCTAGCGTGGCGGGATCAACATGTGGAGAGGGGTGGAAGATCCGTGGATTGATTGGGATCGGAGTGGAAGTGGAAGGTGCGATGCGTGCAGATTTCATTAGTGAATTTTGAGAAATATGCGTCTTTCTTAGAATTTTAAAGGAGCTAAGTTGTCAAATTTTGGATGTTGAAAATATTTAAGATATTAGGACGACGAATAGAATTTTCTATAATAAATAGGAAGTTTTATGAAATGATTTACGTTGTTGAAATATATAGAATATTCTTGTTTAGTGAAACGTTTTTAAAACTTTATACATTTGTCGTATTATGAATACCAAGCTAAAAAAAGTGACTAATTTACTTTGTTGCTTTTCTTGACTTATACTGAGCAAAAGTAAGTGAATATAAAGATAACAAAACAAGAAAGATAGAGATAAATTATTTAAATTTCCATAAGATAAACTTCCAGAATGTTTTATTAGATTAACGAGTAATAGATATGTATTACAAATGGATAAAGAATGGAAATAAAGATACAGTAGCAGACATTTTTATGTTTTTTAGAACATGGTTACTGTGAATTGTGTTTAAAATAATTTGAAATTATTGTTCATTAAAACATCTTATTTCAATCATGAAACCTTCGCGTCTTTCATATGAATATTCATTTCGACATATAAAACAGAATTAAAAAATTAATTGTTTTACTATATTGTGTGAAAAAGAAGGTTTTGCTCAATACTCCGAACAAATCCTCTAAATCGATAAGTTAGATTCATAAGCTAAAACTATTTATCGATATAATGAGAAATATATATTTTTATTTTTAGACAGTTAGGGCTAATATACACCGTGCGTTTAATTGGGCAAATAATGAAGATAGATAATGGTAAAATAGCACATGTGGATTATAAAATACTATGGTTACTTTGTCATTTATTTTACTGTTTGTGTGGTAAACGAATAAAGTTATTAGCTTACCAAATGGGAGAAATTCTAATTTAAGGTATCCGAACAAGTTGAAAAGGTCGGCTTTCGCAAAAAAATACATTTTTCAATTTTTTTTATTGGATAGGCCAAAAAGCTTACTTTTGTGCCTTCGTTAATTAAAATTCAAGCTATTAATATTTTTGTAATGATCAGTACACTAGAAATGGATATTTTAATAACCAGAAATACCAATTTAAAGAGCCAAGAGCATGGTAAAATGTTACTTCAACACAAATTTATTTTTAAATACAAAAAATGTTTTGCACAGAAAACGCAAAACGCCAATGGGAGTTTTAACGGTATATTGTGGAAATGTGTACCATGTCTTTGTAGAGCTTTGAATCCTCAGATTAGGGATATTTTTGCTTGTAATATATTTTAACGAAGGTCTCATAGGATTATTGAATATCCTTAAGGCTGTTGGAGTGTATCCTAGTGCAAATTCAGTAAGAGCATTTGCTGAGGTCTACAAAGTCAGAATAAATGAATCTAAGCAGCATTCACTGCCAAACGCAAATATTGCCAGAAAAATTAAAATAACTAAAAAAGGAAATTATTAAAAGATAAGGAGGAGGAAGGCATAACCTATAAATGTGTTGAATTTTAAGTACGTGCGCAATAATTTATTTTTAAGTCAAACTATTGTACACTTTAAATGGATTTTTCTCAAAAGTTATTTTTACTCATTAGTTGCTCACTTCAATTCAAATAACTCAAAATATAATTATCATATTACCAAGAAGTCTGACTTTATGCTATTCATGACTTTGACATTTATACTATATGAACAAAAAAGAATTTAGATTGAGAAGTTTTTAATTTAAGCCTGATGTTTGAATAATAATAGCATATATTTACTAAAAATTTAATGATATATCTTGACTGGTTGTAAAACTTTTATTTATTATTAGAACCATACGATTGCAATTCATTTCCTTCAGAAAACTATGTAGTTTTTTTTGGTAGTTTTGTTGATGATGGTGTTATGTCCGTGTATCCACGTAACACAGCAGCTTAGGATAAAATCCCCAGAACACCCAGAGGGCAGAAGTCTGACTTCTAGCTCAAAAAAAGAGGATACAGATAGAACACAGAGTAACAGCCATGCCATAACCGGGACTCGAACCCGGGAAGCCCAGATCATAAGGGAGAAACGTTACGCCTATTCCAGGAAGCCGGAATAAGTTTTGTTAGAATGAGAATAATAGTATCTAGTGTAGCCAATTTGAAGTTTTGTAAGTATTTGCTTAAATGTATGCTATTAAATGCCAATTTTCAAAAACTTTTAATATTTCAAGTATTGACATCCTTTTACTAATTTTGAATAGTTTAAAACCCAAAAATACGGTTAAAGTTGGTTTTCATCATGTTTTTCTAAAGAAAATGTTCCGAACATGTTCGTATATTTTAAAAATTGAATTATGAAATACCCATGTTTAAAATAAGATATATAAAGATGCATAAGGTTCAAATTATTTTGAAAGAGCAGGAAAAATTCCATAAGATTACATCAATTTCATCAAAATATCTGAATTTACATTTGCGGTTTAAGCGACAAAACTGTGGTTAATTGCAGACAAGAATTATCATTAAAAATCTAATATCATCATTTTAAATCACGCAAATACTATTATAGCTACAATATGCGGAAATTCCAAATATTTGTACCATCCCAATAGCTTTTAAGTGAGCAAAAATAAAAGATGCAGGCCTTCTACTTGAAGAAAAATTCTGCCTTCTGTTTGGGGAGCATCATTATAATGCAAGATTAGCTGGCACCGTGCCAACTCTCAAAAGAATAAAATTAAATAGACAGATTCACATTTGCCCTCTCGCATTTATATGAATTTTTATAAGTATAGAATTTAGAATAATTATAGAATAAGTTTATATAAGTATAAAATTTTCTTGAAGAACATCAGGCTATTCTAAGAGAATTATTGTCATAATTTTTACATTTTCATGAACTATCATTTTTCGCATCAAAGTAGTTGCAAATTTTTAGTCTAAATTACCAACAAAGTTCGACATAACTGACCTGGTATCCTATTAGAATGCATTCAGGAGATCTGCAAATTTCTATTTTTAATGTTAAAACTCATATGGGAGGAAAATATATTCTTAACATTTATCATTTATTAAAAATTAAAATATTATATTCAATAAAGTAATTTTATTGACGGTTTTGCAATATCGCATGTCTAAAATCTCATTTTTGTTAAAACTTCATGTTTGCTAACATATTTTGGGCACTTGTTCAGAGAAACAAAAGACCTATTAAGAGAAACAAAAATATTCATATTACATAAGATGAAGATAGTTACAACATTGAAAATTTGATTCCATTCGTTGGAGCAATTTAATTAATAATTTTTATCACACTCATTAGAAATTTCTAATAGTTATAACTGTGTGTCAGAGGAAATATAATTTTTCTTTTATCAAAAAAGGTAATTTTACAGGATATTATTTCATACAAAATGACTGCTGACAGACGAAACTAACTTTCTCCAATGAAATTCGGTCGAAGATTTTTATGACTCCGATTGCAGTATCGTGTTAAACGTGACGTAAAATCATAATTTATTGCTTATTCTCTATCCGCTTCAGAAGTATTTTCCAGAGCCAAAGCGGTATTTAGAGTTATGGGAGACAATTTAGGTGGAATTACTTTTTGATAGCATCTGTACTTTTTGTTCTAAATCAAAAGATAGATTAAAGTGAGCTCCCTAAAACTTCCGTCGTCTTTCTTTAGACTGTTTTTCATCTTCCTTTCATATGTCGTAAATATAGATAATTTGCAAATACAATAAATTAAACATAATATTTTATTATCATACTAGTAACCTTCGGCGATCAGCTTTTTGCTTTCTATAATATTAATACTAATTTTGAACGTTTAAGCTAATTCGACGAATTGCACCATATAACCCCAAATGAAAAAAAAAATTCAACTGTACTTGAAACAGAAATTAAATACCTTGGTCACACTGAGAGTAATAAAATTGATTAGTAGAAAATATTGGCGAAATCAATCCAGATGGGGAATCTCCGATTGCATTAAGATATTATTTTATGTCTCTATCAAATAGAAGCTGAAGTAGGGCAGATTTAATGGGACAGAAAGTAATATTGACATAATTGATCAATATAAAGAGGTATAAATGAAAAAGGAGTATCAAAATTTAAGCAGCGTATGAAGATGAGCACTTCTTTGTAGTTCTTCCCTTAAGAAAGAATATACTATACTGTTCTGGTTTCTCGGTTTTTTAAAATCAAATTTAAGGGGTAAGTGACCTTTGGCATCATTAAAAAAGTTAAAAGCTTTCAAATAAAATTTAAAAAATACCAAAATCAGTTTTTAATTTGTGTATGGGGAATTCTATCTAGATTCTTTCACATAGAAAAGGTAAAATATAATAGCGCTTAGGAGATTTGTCACAAAAACGAAGGTTGAGAGGGGTGGACAGATAAATGTTGAGGGCATACCTACTCGTCAAAAGTTTTCATAAAAAGTGAATATTCAAAGTTATCTTCTCTTAAAAACCCCCAACCTCAAGCTTGCGAGATTTTTTTAACCACACCACTTTGGATCAGAGGTAAAATGGAAGGGTCTTCAACTGATCGTACAAAAATGTTTAATACGTAAGTTATAACCATGAAAAGACACCTTGTACGCAAAAGCACAAAGAAGGAAACGTATTAAATGCACATTCATTTGGTAGTGATTAAATAATGAAAGTGTTATAAATAAATTAATTATTTATAAGCAAGTGATTCTTTTTTTAATGTTCAGCTGCTTGATGTAAGCTGCAATAAACATCTTCAGAGAGGCGTTAGTTTATACATCACCGGTTAATAAATACACGCACATTTCCATACAAATATATTCAGTCCATATGCACGTTCTCGAGGAATTATTCTTCAGAGAGGCATATATTTAGATATGACGATGTTTGAATCTACAAAGAGTAGTATCGATATTTAGCCTTTCGATACAATTGAGAGATGTGTTCCATGAAATATATTTTTTGTTATTTTTGTAATCACAAACCTTCTGCATGTAGTTTTTCCATTATTTGAACAATAAATTATACTGCCATCAATTTAAAAAATCTTTTTTCAGTATCTTCCTATTTTGAGCTGTTTATTTCCTAAAATATGTTATAGATGAAATATCAGACCAAATATTTCATATTATCATTATATAAACACATTTCTCTGATTATTTTCTTGTATTAATGTAAAACATTGACTTCTTATTTACACTGATGAAAAAAAAATCCCAACACTAGGAAGAAGCTGTGCTAGATAAACGAAATTTGGTAGGCGTGTTTATAAATCTGAAAGATGACGTCGATTCAAATTTCGAGCTACGCGCGTAAGTGTAGCGCTAGTAGCGACACTATGAACATGCAAATGAGGTTTGCTTTATATAATCTCTGTAAGGTTCGTGATCGTACCATCGTGACACTGATGCCATTAAAAAGCTGATTTCTTAATCTTCAAATTGATGTAAAAATCATGTTTGTGCGATAATATTTTCAGAAATTATAGAGGGAAAACTTCGAAATTTCACTTAAATTTTAATTAATTCAAATTCTAATTAGAAATACGAAAAAAGGGCTCCGAGGTGCACATATCCAACATCCAAATGTGGTAGCTGTAGGTCTAACTGTCTGGCCTGTAGAGCGCCAACACACACACACACACATTGAGCTTTATTATAAGTATAGATATAGATAACAATTCTTCAGTTTAACGTTATATTATAATTTAGAATGTAATTTAATAATTTTTTTATTTTATTTTGCTATAGATTTCTTTGTAAATGTGTTTTATGATTTAAGAAAAATATTTATTTAAGATTAAAAAAACTGAGTAGTCGCAATCAATATTTAAGTGAAATTTTAATTTATATACATATTTAAAAAGCATTTGTATATCAAACATCGTTAAATCAAAAATCAACAATATTTTCTAAATCAAAATATGGATCTAAAACAGCCTTAAAAGGAATTTTTAATATATACCCTGGCTCAAAACTTTTAAAGACTGACGGAAACGTTTTGATACTATGGCTCTAGAACCTTCTAATTTCACATTTTCTAGATCATTTTATCTGAGCTTAAAAGATACGGAGAAAATATATCATAACTTTTGTGTGTGTGTACTTGCTCATAGTATATTTTCCAAAATAAAATATGTTACAAAATAGATTGTTATTTAGTAATATTTTCCATTTTTTTAAAAGACAGTAGCATCTTATCTACGTTACTCAAGTCTTGAAGAAAAGTTGAATAGCACGAGTCACCATTAAACGATAATAAAACTAGAAATCTAAATATAGACTTCACTGATCTCAAAACATAAATTAAGTATATTTTATATGGACCAAAAGTATCAAAATGTTAACAATGATATTCGGATGTCTTTCTTTATCATCTTTATCAGAAATAACCCAATCTTTTGGATGGGCCGATGGGCTTACAATTTTCGGAGGCTTATTTTAATTATCTTTAGCTTAAGAAAAATGTATTATAACTACATGTATGATTCAAATTTTAAACTGATCATTCAAGACACTGAAAGTCTTAAACACATTTTAATTTAAAGAAAAGGATGCGTTCTTTTTATAGAATACAATGGAAAGTATAAATTTTGTACTTAGTTAAAAGGAATGAAGAATTTTCTTTAATAGTGTGAATAATACTATACTTCACCTTATCAAATATCGTGCTATACCTTATACCTTTAAACTAGCAATATGTAATATATATATCTTGCATCTCGAAACTGCTTGAACCATTTCGAGCAAATACTAAGTTTAGATAAGATTTTGCTGTCTAAGTTGATTTATTTAGAAGTCTTTCCTGCAAAGCACTTTCACACACAAAATTTCTTTTTAAAACTAAATATTATAATACGTACATTCAACTTCTGTTCCGAAGTATGGTGGTCAGACAGACATGAATATATCCGGATCTTTGGTTCGAGTCAAGCTTTCTGCTTGATTCTTTTATGGTATCCGACTACGTTAAAAACACGTGTTATCGACCACACTGGTGAATTTTTTTTTTTTATTTCTTACAGTTCAGACTTTCCTCTTTCCAAAACAGTTTCTCTTTTCTGGGAAAAGAAAAGCCTGGCCTATCATCTAGGGGCCTGTCCTTACATATTTTTCAGCTAAATTTTGACTTTAACTTCAATTCTTTAATTTTTCTTCTCAAAACTTTAACTTTCATAAAACTTTTCCACCGATTACAGGATATCTCAAAATAACTAACTACTCTAACCCTTTTTTGTATGCTGTTAGACTGATGATGTCATATAACGCGAACACGGACCCGGTTTCACCATGGTAAAACTGAATGTTATTTCAAAAATATAAGCAAAGATATATAAACTTAAAATGTAAAACAGCAGACTATTTAGAATTAAATGCTTGTATTTACAATTTTTTTATTTCAATGTCCAATTCATATATAGGTAAGATTGAAAAATATCCATTTGTAGTCAGTACGCGATTTGTATCGATATATTTTCTCCAAATAATAAATACCGATTCAACAACAACAAAAAAAAATCTGCCCGACCGAAAATCGATCTTCTAGAACTTACATATAAAAAGCTGAAGTACGTGGCATAGACTTATGACTTATTGTGAAATGGCAATAGTCAAATGTAAACAAACCCTATACGAATTTCGGACTCTTTATTAAAACTTTTTATATCTGCATTGGATTCACAACGTTTTGCTTAGCTAATTAATTGAACTCCAAAATAATTTTATAAATCTTCTGAATATGATTGAACAAAATGTACTTTCAGTTAGAAGAATTATGCTATGGAAAGTATTAAAAATTAATCTTCAAACAGTAAGTGTACGGCGCACAAAAGGCGTGAGGTAAGTGATTATGTTAAAAAGTAGATTTTGTTGCAAAATTAAGAATTTTTTATGCTTATATTTTTAATGCATAAACATACTTTTTTAATGAAAATCTCTAGAATTTTGAATCCAAATCTATTTTTCTTGATATTTTCTCTGCATTTTATATTAGCTTATATATATGTTTTAATGCTATTTTCTCCACTTCTAAGGTTTTATAGAATTTACGTATAAATTAAATTAAAATCTCGTGAACATCTTTTGTTCCTATTTGGTTTAATACGTTTTGCAGTTCATTAGATAAGGAATAAGTAATTTAATCATTTAGAAATATTTTATAGCTGCTTTAATCCTTCATAATAGGGAATAAGAAAAATCGGAATTTATAAATCGCATCTCACTATTTAGAGAATGGATAAAAAATACTGTTTACGTTTCAGTTCAAGATATAAAACTTCTTTCTGGAACTGTTTGAAATATTTTATGGAATTGTTTTCATATGCCTCTAAACTGATTAAAGTTAGATTACTTTTTATTTTAAAGTTATTTTTAACGTTTACAGCTGTTTCAAAGCGTCTCAATACAAAAAAATTGAAAATTCCATGATAGTTTTAAACCGATGTCAAGTATATACAGTATAAATATAAATGCAATATATTTTGTTATTCAAAAATTAATTTTTAATTTTCTTTAAGATAAGAGCAAAATAAATTTAGAGCCTCCCTAATGAAAAGTATTTTATTCTATAGCTCTTTTTAACTTGGAGAACAATTGTCTTACGATTTTCAAACAATGCTCCGTTTTTGTATGATGTATGTTTATTTCCTAAATATTTTTTCAGTCTCTATAATCAAAAATAAGAAAAAAATTCAAAGTTATTTCGTGATTTTTTCTGAAAAAAAAAAATTTCACAATCATATTTTAAGACTTATTTTAATTTTGGATATTTATTGCCACTGCTATAATGCATTGTTTATTTTTAAAGCTACAGTGCTTTTACATAACGGGCGAATTTAAATCAAATTATTATTTCGCAAAGTTTACAATTACCTATGACTACGATTTTTGATTTATTTTTATAGTTATCAGTTCAACTAAATTATAAACAACTGTGAGTCCAGTCATCTGTTTTGCCACATTAGAATACATAATTATCCAGTGTGAATTTTAAATAAATTAACATAATCTTGCCTGTCTGATTGATTCGAATAATTTTATTATGTTTCTTTTTTTCGAAAAGATCTATTTGTGAAACTTCTTACGGAAGCAGCTGGATTATATGTAAAAATAAATACTATTTTTTCGTTTGATAACTAATGCCTCAGCCGAGTTTAAATGGATGAACATAAAATGGTTGAGGTGAAGATTAGTGTGTCCCCCGAATTTACAGCCAATATGGCAACCCAACGAAACACTATTATAGCAATCCCAATGCTGTTTTGTTTAGTACTTTTTATAATGGTTTAGTTGCACATTTACAACTACAACTATTTTATGAAAAAAGCTAAATTAAAAATAACATAGAAATATCGATTTAAAACTTTAATTTTGTTTTTATAATAATTAAAAGTTCTTTTACAATCAATAAGACACTGGAATTTTATTTTTATTGTGAATACGAATACAAAATATTTATTAATTTGTAATTTTTAATTGTCAGTGTGCGCTTTCAAAAAGCGTCTGGAAAAAATTCTTACTTTAAAAGTCAGCTATAACGTAATTCTTCGCAATTCTCATAATTCTTTTGGTGCTCTAACAGTTGGTCCTTCGATAATTTAAGTCGGCGATTGTGCAAGAATGGAAGTCGGGTAAATGGGATGGAAGATATTATTTAAGTGGATAAAAGATGAGTGGAATATATTGTTTGTACTAGTATGAAGTTAGGAATGGAGGTTTGTTTGAAATTTCCCATAGAGAAGGGTTTGATTGCTTCTGTGTATGTCCGGTGTATGTTAAAAATATGAAATTGGTTGATTTGTATGAGTGAATCAGTGGAAAGAACTAATGTTGGCGACAGAAATGATTGAAGCCCCTTTTATAATGCTCTTTATTCTTTCTTTTCTATTGATTATATACTGTTCCTGTTATCCACACAGTCCTTATGTTCAATGTGCTAGCGAAGTGACTAGGTTCCAGCTCTCACTGTTTGAATGTTTTTTTAAAGTTAAAAAACTCTGCCCTGTACCTTCTACTGATGTAAAATTCATGCATGCACTAACTTTTGCTCTGTACTCAACAGATCAGGCGCATATGGTCTCAAAAAATACTTATCAGTAAATAATCAAAATTATATTGCTGAAAGTATTAACCGTAACTCTTCCGTTTAAGTGGTTGTTTACGTTGTCCGCCATCTTATTTAAAAATTTGGCATCCTTGGAGCAATAATTGGCAAACAAAAGTTCACTTGTACCATTATAAAATTTTGTGTACTTTGATTTATTTATTACCATTTCTCCTCTTGCAAGATCTTTTCGTATTTTTATCGTCATTCAAAGGTAAGAGAGAAAATTGGTATCGAAAAATGTCTTAAAAGTGCTTTTCTCTTCAAAAGAAGTAAAGAGTGAAGAGTATGATGTAATAATAAGCATATTGCCAGTAATTCATATAAGGTCCTTTTTTTCCCTCCTTGTATTGTTATTCTCAAACTTCGTCAAAATTTCATTGTCTTATGTTAGAATTGTCAAGTTTATTTTGCAACAACTCTGTCAGAGGAATGTATCATAACATATTATACATCAATGTATCATATCATGTAACATAATGTATCATAACTTATAAACAGTCATGCTACTTGTAAATTCAATTCACTAACTTGCATGAACAAAATTATATGCAAAAATTTTATAAAACAGACTGACAGATTGACCTAGAACAACTGACATGTCATTGTCTCTTGGATTGTAGGTACTCACAGAGAGAGGGAGTTTCAATTACAAATATAAATGAAAATCTTAATACATTTTTCAGTAAATTCAGAATATTTTATCTCATAAAGTTCCTAAATTATTTCAATTTATAAAAATTATTAATATAGTAAAACAGTAAATTAAAGTTTCAAAATATTTACATTTACGGGATTTATATGAACGATCATTGCGGCTATTTATAAAGTTTTTTAATATGATATTTATATTAAATGTAAGTGAATTTTATTAGTGTTTTAGAGAGTTTATTACATAGAAAATTTAACCAATGCCATTATTATATTGTTTAATGCTACCGTTTTTTCCTGTCATCTATTCAGATTGAAATTCAAAAAATATTTATCTAAAATAATATAAAATAAATTGTGCTATCTATTTTGATATAAATATTCAAGAATATAAAGAAAACATGTCTGCGATCTACTTTCGCAAGAATGATATGCGTTTGATGTAGAATATAGAGTTTCCAAGAACTCAGATCGATCATTTATAAATATCGCTGCAGGCAATTCTTGAAACTATTCATCTTTGTTGGTTGACAGCAAATGTGTTGGGCAGTTTACAAACCTTCTTAGATAGTATTGGTAAATATTTACCAGGATTTTTTTACCCCAAATATTGATTGATTCACAAACTCATTAATAATGGAACTAGTAACTATGAAAATCAGGGAACTATCTGGTAAAAGGCAAATAATACTATATTAGAGCTCAAAGAGTGCGAAGAAAATTATAATCATATGGGAAGGAGTTTCTGTGAGAGAAACAGGAAAATGTTTCTTCCCACCAAATTATTGCAGTTCCTTCTTCACCAAGCTTACTCTTTGGTGCTGATTGGCATATGTACAAAAACATGGATTCGTCGTCTCTTCTAAATAGGAGGATGACATAATATTTTCTTTTGTTGTTTGAAAGAAAATTTGTAGTAACTAATGTTGTAAAAACGTTTATTAGAGAAGCAGAATTATTATCCATTGACTCCGGGTTTACTTAACTTCCTATTTAGATTATTCCAGTAGGAATATTTATCCCTAATAATATATAAATAACCAGAGCTGCTGAAGAATTTTTATTTGTTAAATTGCTCAATGTCATCACTTAATTGTATAAATTAAAATTAAAATGAGATAAAAGAAATTGTGGCCTAGAAATGGAAAGATATTTCATCCTTGTTCTCAAAATTATTTCTAGTGATTCTTCATCGAAACTAGTCCTTGCTGCTAGTTGGCATACCTATAGGAACATGTATTTATCGCTTTTATTTATGATAAAATTGCTTTCTCTGTATAATTAGAAAGTTTTCATTAAGAATTGTAGGGAAATTCGTAATTAGAGAGGTGACACAAAATAGCTAACACTTGATCTCCAAATTTACCTAATTAGATGTCACATCCCATATGGATTATTTAATTTTCTATAATAATATAGATTGCGTCTGATGTTTTAAAAAGTGAGTAAAAAGTTTTTAAGTGATTTTTAATTTTAAAAATGTTTCATAATTTCGATTAATTTTAGATTTAAAAAAAAAATTCAAATGAAGTAAGTGTTTCTGTTAGAGAAATTAAATTTTAAGAACATTATGTTGAATTAAATCAAAAAGTCCGAATATTGCGCTGCATTTTATTTAATTGTTTTACATGCACATCAATCTTAATTCTTGCCATGAATTACAGGTGATTTTTCGATTATCAATTCTGATATAAAATGGAAAAATAGTTAATTAAAAGACTGGTTATTCTTATTCGCGTAAGTTTCCCAGATGTGTTCTGTAAAATCTGTACGTGAATTTAAATTATTATAAATGTCCCGAAATTTAAGTCACCTAATTAGGAAATTAGATAAATATGCGTTAAAACTTTGTAATACTCATTTTATTTACTAAAGTGTATCTCCAGAGGAAAACAAAATATTATCAAGAATTGAAACAAAAATTTTAAAGTATGAGTGTTATCCCTCATATTTAATTGAATAACTGCATAAAAAATAACATTTTCATTAAAAAACATTAAGAAGTTTTTGTTAGTTAATAAAATTTCAAAGAAAATCCCTAGTTTGATTTGTACATAGCTAGAACGAGCATGCAGCTAAAACTGCGACATCAGGCAGCCTGTTTGTTTAGTTATATTATCGTATCGTTGTAAAGCAACACTAGGACTATTTTGGGAAGGACCTCGTCATTTTGAACCACGGTCAGATGACGAAGACGACACCTGAACTGGCACCCCTCTCTCCACACCACACCAGTGGGAGGACGTTTGGCCTGACAAATTTAAAGTGCAAGAAATCCCCTCATTCGACGGTTCTTCGGTGGAATCGGGTCTAGAACTGAAACCCACAGGTTCCGAAGCCGAGACCTTACCACCAAGCTTCCGCGACCCGCACGCAACATCAGACAGCAGGTTCACTACAAGAGTGGCTGACTTATTTGGAAAATGAATGACAATAAGGCAATTCAGAATTCAACATCCGAACATTAACGGTTTAATTGAAGGAAGCGGAGGAAGATTCATTTTTCAACTGATTGGCTAATATGAGAATCGCCTGTGCTTCGCATTTTCCTTCTAAATATGTTACAACATCTTTACTAGAGTTAAAATCTGACAACAAAATCGGTATCCCCTAATCAGAAATATGATCCAAATCGTCAAGATGGAATCTTGGCAACGAATATTTTAAATGGCCATGTATGCGGGACCAATGTGTATTGTAAGGTAGATTCTAACTTTCAAAATGAATATATGGCATTTTAAAATTCATTCTAAGTCATTTTTAGGTATTTCATTCAAACTAAAAATTCCATTTCACAACTTCAATATCATGAGAGTATAGCTGAGCTCCCAAATGATATAAAGTATTTAACAGAATTCGATGATGGCAATTGCAGCTAAAAATTAATAGATGATTACTTCGTTTGGGAAATTGTCAAGTTTTGTGGGTCGCTTCATATCCAATAACAAATTCTATCACAAATAAATCAGAACAAGACTGGGAATAAACGCTTTATCAAAATCATATCTGAAAATTAAAATCATCCTTATTTTAAAATTTTTGAAATAAAAGGGAAGATTATGTAGTTTTATAAAAGTACAATTTTTAATCACAGACAATAATTTTTAATTGATATTTAAAATTGCCTTAGCAATTAAATATTGCCGAAGATATCAACAAAATGTTAACTGTGCAGTTGAACTTAAGATAAAAAGACAGGATACTCAATTATTTTATTTTATTTCCAATTTAAGATTTTAAATATTGCATTATTTTTAATATTTACTTTATAGGTAATATTAACTGCTGTAAATTATTACTGCTGTAAAATCAGTGAATGCAACTCTAAATATCCTCTGCTTACACTATATAGAGTATTATGATATTGCCTGCAGCAATTTATTAAACGTTGGCTATTAATTACGGCACAATTCTGTTGGGATATAACATTACCTTCTGATAATTGGAGGTAATTAACGCCTTCAGTGTCCTGTAAATTCCAAACTGAAATTGTCTTTAAGCTAAAACTACACAAATCACACAATTAGGATAAAGTAACATTTACAAATGGCAAAAATAGTAAAAAGCCTCTGTACTCTTAACTTAATAAATATTTTTGAGCTATGTAAAATATTTTTTTCAGTAAATTAAGTTAAATTTAATTATACTGAATGTATTTTAATATTTATGAATACAGATAGCAACAGAATTTAGATTCGTCGATTTTAATAACTAATTTTAACTATCAACTTTGATATCAATATACATGCTTATTGTGTTGTAGGGCAGTATATACTTTTTGAATATTTAATATTCAATTAGTATTATACTATGCTGCAACACAATCAAATTCAGCTCATTAAATACAGCCAGAATCTTGAATTAATAATTTTCTCAAATTCGAAATCCACGAGTTTATGAAAGATACCGATTCATCGTCTATCTAAAACTTTATTTCAGAAAATATACATGTATATAGCACTTAAAATATTCTAACACTTTATTTACTAATTTATTTAGTAGAGCTTTAATTATCTGAGCACTCACACACACTCCTGCATTCCTAAAATAATAATTTTTTAACCATTTTAAATGATATTTAACTCTTGACAAGCACGAATTTTTTGCCCATGGTTCTTGAAACAGCACGCACCTACAACAAGTATTTTTCAATTAAATTTCTGGAAAATCATCTTAAACTATATGAGTTCTGAATACATTTCCACACCCTCGTTTATTAATTTTTGTCTTTTCTTTCTTAATATGTTGTTTCCTGCACATAGACATAAAAACATATTTTCCAAGATTTAAATCCTTTTCTTAGAAGTGACGAAGATTTATAAAAAAATCGTTTAAGTGAACGCATTGACTAATGTCTTTATCAGAAAATATTTATTTATAAGATGTTAATTTTAGATTTCAAAACAGTTTGTAAATAGATCATACAGTTCCAAAATGGAAAGTAATGAGACTCAAAGATTAGGCAACTATGTAACTAATTTAAAATAATCATAACTAACATCTCTTTGTTAAAAAAATTAGTAATTATAATTCATAAAAAATCAAAACATTATTTTCATTAAAAACATCACAATGTGTCTTTAAACTATTTCTTAGTTTGATGCTCGAAAATTTTTTTTTTTATTTAAATAAGATAGTTGCTCTATATAAGCGATATAACCTATATGTTATATGTTAACATATACTATATATTATGTTATGGATCTTATTATTGTTATCAGACATTTACTAAAAGTTTCAAGTCGGCCAGTCAAAGAAAGTTTCTTTTAGTTAAAAAAAAAAAGTGTCAGCTGAAAGCATTATAAAACCTCACTTAACTTTACAAGATTTATTTAATTAGCAATGATCAAAAACTTTGTTAATGTGTCGCTAATTATTAGTTTTAATATCAACGAAAAGGGAATTACTTTGATTTGTTGCCAAGAATACTCATAATAAATCTAAGAAACTAATTTTACTTTAAAGTCTGAGGGTAAGTCATTACAAGAATTCTTGAAATTCGATCAAAATTATTATTCAAAATGGATATGAGGAATTAATAAGAAACTTCGTTCAGTGTAAGCAAAAATAATGGTTGAAATTTTATATGTAACGATTGAAAAAAAAGTGTCAATGTTTTTATACTCTCTTTACTAAAGTGCCATTCAAAGTAAGTATAAGAAATTTTTTACAAATTCTCGAACATATAACACATAATTTCATTGTAACATAAAAAAAAAATTGTTTATGCGGAAATCTCCCAACATTAAAATAGGAGTTAAAATAAAGTGTAGTTATTCAAAATTTACTCTTTAAAGATACATATATGAACACTTAAATGTATCGAAACTTGAACGTTGTCTGTAAAAAACAATGATTTGATTGATAATGGTATTTTTATCGTCAATAGTCAAAAATTGTTGATATATCAAAATAGTCCGTAAAACAATTATTGAGAATTTTACTAGTTTAAAAAAGTACATTAGTCATCAATTTAATCAAATATATTTATAATGGTTAATTTTCGATGTTACACCTTTCTTCCGAAGGTAAAAGAGCACAATATTCTACATAGGGATGTTAATTTTGCAGTATTTTATACAAATAAAAATGGAGAATTTAGCCCATAAAATGGAAGTAGAAATTTCTATGACGAAATTCGATCGCAAAATGCCATGGCGTAAATTGTTGAAAGAGAAATAAAATCATAATTCGGTGCCTCTTTATTTGTTTTGGAAGCATTTTTCGAAATTTAAATGGCATTTTCAAATTGGAGATTTTGCTTAGAATGAATTATTTTTTATTGCTTTTGATTTTTTTTTTGTTCCAAAGGGAAAAAAAGACATTCATTTTGAAGGCATTTTCATTTTTATTGTTTTCTGATTTATACGTTTCAACAACTTAAAATGTGTCTTTGATCCTTATTGCCCTACTTTTTTCTTAAACTCTAAGCATCTTACATGCCATATGTAAGAAAAAACAAGTCTATAAATTTAAAGCAATTGTTAATCGAAAATGAAAAAGCTTGTATTAACATGGGCTTCTCTCAATGCGTTATAGTTAACATTAATAATGATGTATTAGTTTTAGAATTCGTTTCAGAATTTTAATAGATATTAGCGGTTAATCACAACTTCATAGACACATAGTATACCAACTTTTGAAATTTCCAAAGTTATCTCAATTGAATCTTCTATTAAATTCATATTTCTTAGAATTATAAAATAACTTGAACAGGTTTTCAGTAACTGCATTTTATAGTAATAGTTATATCATAAATTTTATAAATGGATAGGCCTGTCGCCAAAATCAATTATTATGCAGTAAATTTCAAAATATATTGATTGATACACTTCACAAAATATTCTATCATCAAATAATGGAAATGAGCAAGAATATTTAAACAACGCTATTAGCAATTTCAATTTTATTATTTAAACATTCAGTATATTTATATGGATACCTTTATATATAAATGCCTGTCTTACAGCAGATAATGAAACATCTGAAGCGTTTACGATAAGATTCTTTAACTTTCAACTCACTTATCACAAAAGATAATGTTCCTTGATATTTGTGATTCCTCCTTAAAATGTGTTTTATCAGACATATGTCCAGGATAAGATCTTGTCATCCGTTGTTCAAGATCAATGAAGGAGATGAAATCTTAACTCGATTCCTCAGTTAATCAAGAACCCAATTAGAAACCCGTCTGATCAAAGGGTCGATCAATCCGCTTGCGACAGAAAGGGATTAAGACTTAGCAGGACAATATTCGATGGGTGAAAAGTCATAAATATCATTTTTTTTCCGATCATTGTCCAATACAGATTTGTCCTTTTTATTATAAGCATTATAACTTATCTAAACTGCAGCGACATATTTCCCGGAAGAGTTGAATTATTTCTTAATATTTATAATTGTGATAAGTTTCTGCTACACTATTTTGTGTAAATCAGTCCTTTTTATTTTATGTTAAAACTGTAAATGCTTGCATTGCCAATATCTTATGCATATTGAAACGTAAACATTTAATATTAAATAAAGATTAATATTAGAACTATGCTGAGAGTACTGATAAATATTATCATAAATTCTAGCCTAAACTTTCTAACCTTATACAAATTTTTAACCTTTAAAGAAGTTTAAAGATGATGATTTTGTTTGATGATGATTTTAAAATTTATCAAGATACTTGGGTCTTGCGAATTTTTACTGATTCGATTGAAGATGAAAATATTATAACTCAAGATATTATTTTCATTGTTTAATAAAAGCTGATAAGAAAAGGTAAATATTTATTGAAAATTTTTAACTAAATGGTTAATCAATAAAGGAAGCTTGAAAATAAATTTTGACAAGTTATTTTATGAATTTTTAGCAGAAAACATTTCAATTTAAATATCATTATGCTGTATAACGAGATTTTTTAACTCATGTTATAAAGTAAAATAGTTAGAATGAATGTTTTAGATATAGTGGGAGCATTTTCAAATTTCATTTTAAAGACTTGGTGAAAAAAAAAAAACATTTTTTTTTTTCATTCCTGCACATAAAATTAAAAATAACTTTACAAATTTTTCTTTCGTATTTTAATGAAATACATGCAAAGCGAAAAAAATTCATCCTCCAATTAGTTACTCACATTTCGATGCTACCATTATAGAAGAAAATGTTAGGGAACATTTTAAAATTATTTATATATAGATTCTCGAGATCAAAAAAATGAAAAAAATATTTTTAACATAATTAAAAAAATTTAAAAAGCAGATGTCATCGAATATTTACACTACAGTAACTTTTTCCTTCCGGTAACACAAATGCTGTTGTATTGAGAATTCTTCAGGGCTGATGGTGTATAAACTCAAATATTATTCTACTCTTCCGTGTAATTTCATTTTTCGCTCTGTAATCACTTCCGCTATTGCAATGTATCGTTTCGTTTATGGTGGTTAGGTTTATTCTTAATTAGCTGAAATCCGGCGCGTTGCTACCGACGAAAGAAGTCATGTTAAGTGAAATAAATCAATAATTTTGCAATGCTTTATCAAAAAAGGATGAACGGTACGACAGCATATAAAATACAAACCAACAAATATTTTTTTATATATATATTAGATTCGGGGGATCGAGATGTATCTTGAAGAGCTTCGCCAATATGGCAGAGCAATCCAATATATAGTTGGGAGAGAGTCCAGTGTACCGTATCAGCCTATAGACGGATATTCCTCAAGAAAAAAAGAAAGGAAGTCCCGCTAGCTTCCAAGCAAAGAAATGTGTTGTTCCAGATAATGTGCACTTAGTCAGTGTGGGAAATCAAAACAAAGATGGACTCCAACTATAGACGATGTAAGAACTGTAGCAGAAAGGGGCAAGAAAATAGAACCTGCTGCATGTGCGCAGAATGTGGCATCCCCTTGTGAGTTGCATGCTTTTAAACTGTTCGTGCCAAATAATCACCTTAAGTATAATTTTCTGTGTGAAGGTGAATGGTTTCATGGAAAATTTCCCCCTAAAATTTAAATGTAAACATAAAATTTGGCAAATTAAAATATATTTCCATAAATGTTATTGTCTAATATATGTAAATAAAAATGAATGTTTATATGTCTCTTATGCTGGTTCATCCGATTGCGATAAAATTTTGACTACTTGTTACTTGAATTTACGGGATGGTTATAGACATAGTAAAATTATCTAATATGTAATCTATATAAATAAAAATGAATTTTTGCCAGTATGTATCTTATGAGCGGCTGTACCGTTCATCCGATCCCGATAAAACTTCTACAACTTATTGTCTTAAGGTTACAGGCATAATACAACCATTTAAAGTATTAAAAGTATTTTCAAATCTATTTACCGCATCTATTAACCGAGGATTAATCACCAAATAAGTCGCCAATGAGACAAAACAGATTTAGTAAAGCTTCTAAATTCAAGCTAGACGTTAATATTTCGGATCTGTTTCATGTAAATGTAATGCAAGTCTTTCTCTGAGGCAATAGTTTTATTAGAGAGTGTGAGAGAAAGTTTGAGGTGAACCAATCCTATAAGTTTAAAATTTTAATTAAACATTTAATAATAAAATTTTATGATTTTTGCAGTAACTTCCGAAAATATTATACAAATAATTTTGCCCCATCTTATTTTTCAAAAAACTATCTTTCCAACTTTATTAAATATGTTATGGTATAAATATATCTTCTATGTGTAATCAATTTTAAAACGTGATGTTTTAACTATATTTTTTAGCATTAAACTTGAGAATACTGAACGAATATTAAACGAAACACGAAATACAATAAATACTTTCTTTCATTACCACTCTGAAAGAACACCAAGCTTTACAATTCTAAAAGAATACAAAAATCAAATATATAAAAATAAATATTTGTTTGTAGAATAGAATAATAAATATAGAATAAATACTATGTATGATTCTCATTAATATATTTTTCACTTTCAATGAATGTATTCACTGTCGAATAAAAAATAAATATCATTAATCCTATCATTCTGAATTAAATAAGATAACTACTTGATATTCCAAACAGTGCTTCCAAGGTTATTTCTTCTGCGGCAGCAACACACCAGGTACCAGCTAATTGCTAAAAAAACATAATAAAATTCGAAAAATTCAAAAGGGACAAAAATGGTCTACGAAAGATTTAAAATGCAAGTAGCCGATTATAAAGCAAACCAGTGTGACTATCTTTAATGCTTATGACCCATTTCCGAAGAACGCTTTCATCAGGTTTATAATCAGGCACAAAGCAAGGGAATAAAAGAAGTTTTAAGCATGATCTAAACCAACTAAATAACTAAAAAATCCACTGAGATTGGCATCATATATATATAAAAAAGTGAGGCATTTAATGAAAGGTATCTATTTGCAAACTAAATAGCTGAAATGCACACATTTTCATGATGCAATTTACAAGACAAAGTTATCCTTTTAAAATTTGTTGATTTTATGAGTTTTAATAAGAAGCAGATATAAATTCTTAGTTTAAATGAAATGTACTTATGGGAATTAATATAAGTTGGTCTCCAGATTTTCATAAACTTGTTTCCATCAGAAGTGCTTTTGAGAATTTTTGTAAATTAATTATTGACATTTGTAATCCTTCGCAACTGTTACGTACAGTTTTCTTTTTTTTCTTTTTTTTTTTTTTTTTTTGTAATGTGTTGCATACTTACTTCTGTAAGTCCCTTGAGATACTGAGTGGTGTACGGGGATTTTATGAATGTTTCAATAAAAATGGAATATACTTCATCATTTGTATTAAGTAATAATCTATATTTCACCCACAGTTGAAAACACATTTTATTTCGATCTTCATTAGTAAAATAATTGTGATAGCAGATTATTTCAAACATATCTTGATTCATTTTTGCACTGACTGTTTAAATTAATTATCACATCAGTACTAATTAATTATATTCCCCAAATAAATATTTAAAAAAATATTTGGATGCACTATCTTTTTATAAAATTAGGAATCTAAATATTCATACCAGACTTATTAAACAATAATGTGTTTCATTGTCTTCATTACTCAAAACATGATGATTAATTCGAACACAACTCCAGAATTAAACGAAGGTTAATTGATGGTAGATTGTTTTAAAAGGTATTAAATAAGTAAATTAATTTCGCATAATGCTTATTATTCAAAACATGATAATAATAAATCGGATTTCCATACATGAATACATATTTTTAATTTAATGACTGTTTCATATTATAAAAACTAAAATATTAAAAACCCGCTTTCTGATTGTATTTTAAATAATAGATGCACAAAAATCATTAAGTATTTCAATATTCAGAAAATGCAAATAGAATTACGAAAACTATTGCAAGAAATTTCTATTAAGTTCCCTTTTTTAGAATACTTTTATTTCAGAGCTCTTTATTGAATGAAATTCATTCTTTAATTAATAAAATGTACTTAATTCAGCAATAAAAATTTGGCAAATGAATGTTTTGATGTAATTATGAAATTATAACAGGAATCAAGTTTTATACTCATAATGTCAATGAATTTTCTCTATAAATTTGTAATACACTACAAACCCAAAAAAAAACTACTTTCGAAAACGCCTTAAAGAAAACGAATAATTATTTTTAAAATGAAAAACTGTTATCTTAAAATGTTGAAGAAGAATCATCAAATACCTTGGGAAACAAGAACTATCGAATTATCGTAAATCTTGCAAAATCCTTATCTGAAGCGCCATCGTTAAAATCTCTACGAAAATCGAATTTTCGATTATTTTATGTATTCTCTTTGCAAATGCTGAGCCATGACTTACTTCGAACGCGTGTTTTACTTTTCTTCTCGCTGCTTTTGTCTAGCTCTGCTGAAATATTAATGGGCTTCTTGTTTTGCAATTTATTTTAGGCTAAAAACACATTCCAAATTTATTTAAATCTTAAGTCGAAAGAGCTGGATTCTTTTTATTTTAAATAAATCTGAAGGCTTGACAGCTAAAGAAATTTGTAATATGCTTTTGAACTGGGATATCAAAACATTTTAAAGTAAAGTAATATATATATATCAAAAAAAGAGGATTTGGAGGTACTTTAATGGATTGCTTTCATACTTCATATAAGTGTATTTAACTATGAAAAGCAAAAGAACTGAAATTCTATGGAATAAACGCCCAATCAGAATTTTTTCTTTCTTTTCGCTCAGTACAATTTAATTCATTTCTCTCTGCAAGCTCTGGACAATTTTTCTATAGTTTGACTTTAATTGTTTGCTAAAATACATTTTAATTTAACATCGATTTAATTCAAATCGATTTCATTGCTTAAAAGAAGTCATGAAAGCATGAAATTGTCTGTTAAAGGTATTTTTGTTATGATAAAGTTAGAGCTTCGATTTTTTATGAATTTAAATTAAATTGATTTCGTTACTTCAAAGAAGTCATTAAATTAGGGTATTTTGAAGTTATGTTTCTTGAAATCGTTGTCCTAAATTTATAAAATATCAAGTAAATAAAATTTATAAATTGTATTAAAATGCTTCATTACGCACATTCTATGGTTGAATCAAAGCAATTCTATTATTAATCAAAAACATTCTGGAATGATGCAAAAAAGCCCTATTAATTAATTAATGTGTAGTTAATCCGGAAGGGATACTATGATTGAATTAATATATCAATCAAATAAGCGAATTTCTTGTTTATTCTGATTTAAAACTAAAATATTCTTGTAACTAATAATTGGACGGATAACATTTTGTTATTAAAAAATATTACCAGTAGTGGCGTATTGTCCTTTAAATCCATAAAAATATGGCATAGTAAAATTACAATTATTAATATTTCTTTCTTAAAGCAAGTAATTTTTTGTTAACTTTATTCCAATAAAAACAAATAAAGAAACTGAACTAAGGTAAGTAACACTATATCCTATATTATATTATGTGATAAAAGATTTAAGACAAAATCCGCTTTTTAGTATGATATATTTTACAAAACCTTAATGCCCGAATTTTCTCCTATTTGAAATGAATTTGTAGGTAAGCTCTGAATTATGATTCCAAGTCCTGTTCAGAGAGCACTGAAAAGTAAGAAAAGAATAATGAAAATATACGAATTAATTCCAATTACAATTGCATTTATTGGCTGCCATCTCTCCATTTCTTCAAATAAATGGGAAAAAATTGTTTTTATATTTTTAAGTCGTAAAAAATTTGACCAAGACATAAATTCCTTAACTAAAATATTCGTATTCTATTCTAGAATCGATTGACGAAATTTTTAACTTGTAAATTAAAATTAAGATATTTGTAATTATTATAATATAAAACTAATATATGCATAAATGTACCAATGATTCTATGAACACTTGGTCCAAACATTATGCAAAATATTTCCTAAACAGCAGTTTTAAGAACCCTTAGAAAACGACATACTTAATTGATTCAGGAAGTAATTTGATAATTTTCATGCTGATTCTTCATTCGGAAATTTTAAGAAAAATATTTTCAAAAATAGGTATTGATTTTAACAATGACTATATTAATAATCCATTTAGCTCTAATTAATTAATCAATAGATTGCTTTATTGTCGTCGAAACTATCTGGCTTCATTCACAACTGCTACCTAGATGAAAATGCTGTTCCTTTTTAATTTAAATAATGCATTGCAGAAATTTTATTCATAATATGGCTGTGCCTGAAGGAATTTTTCTTTTATTAATAATTTAAAATTATTTCATTATTTTACTTAATTTGGAAGTGTTTTCCTGAATTTCAGTATTGAAATATTGAAGTTCAAGAATGAAGAGTAAACGACACCTAGCCCTTTTGAAACATATTTATTACGAAATTAATTATTTCATTCATATATATATA